>JANHGB010040212.1:1821-20514 GCA_026283785.1 Coracopsis vasa | reverse complement strand
CATTTTCCCCTTCTTGAAAATGGGGGTTATATTACCCTTTTTCCAGTCATCGGGAACTTCACCTGACTGCCATGATTATGGTAGTTTCTGTTAAACCTTGCTCATTCTTAATTGGATATCCTACAATTATTCCTATGTTCACTATACTTACTGAAAGATGAGGCAAAATACCCCTTTAATAACTGGACCATATCTAAGTTATCCTGAACTTCTGTTATGCTGAACTACAGCATACACTAGGTCTTCTTTTGTTTTTCTGTTCATATGGTTGAAGATCTTTTAGCACTAGTCTCTTAAAAAACCTTTATAAAGCCCTACCTCACTGAAATTTTGGCTGAAAGAAACTGTGGGTAACCACAACAGATATAAGAAAAAAGAAATCTTGGGTGTTTTTCTCATCATAGGCCTTTTCATTCCTCTGTGCACATACTACATACTTGAACATGTATCAAACAACCACAAATTAAATTGAAATTATAACCTACAGGTTTCTCTTTTGCATGCTTGGGAAAACAGCAGTCTCAAACTGTTTTATTTCCAATATTTTAGGATCTTTATTTTGCTTCCTTAGTTTCATTTTCACTCTCTGAAGTCTCAGAGCCAAATTCCCAACAGGGGTAAATTAGCAGATCTCCAGCGAAGTCAAGCCTTGCTGATTTATACCACTAGAGGGTCTGCTCTTAACTGGCTGTTCCAAAGAGTCAAGCTGATTTCTGTCACTGTCACACCCATTACTCTCAGCTAGCATGAAATTCCATAGTCCCTCTCAAAAAGCAGTCCCAAAAGAGCCCACATGTCTGCTCTACGTTGCTTGGCAAACCATCCAGTGAAACCTGAACACAGACTATTGAAAACAGGCGGCTTTCTGCCTTAAAATGACAGTTCGGACTGCACTTTCATCATTCAGTATGCTTTTTCTCAATCAGACAATTTGCATGTAATTAATGTGTTTAAAGCATGCATTTGTATTAAAATAGTCCTTTTATCTGACAGCAAAGATAAAGATCCATAGTGCTAAGAGCTGTACAAACTTCTCATAGGAAGAGGAAACACTTTACCGGACAACCTGTCCAGCTAAAATAGACGCATGCAATATTTCCATTTCCTTTATGATGCAGAGACACAGCAGCACTTATGTGAGTGGCTTGATTAACCATGTTTTCTTTACAGTTTTTCAGCATCATATGATGACATAGAATTACAAAAAGTTAAAATAGTGAGGTGAAACCACACTGCTTTTCCAACTAACCCTCTGTACACTTCACTTCCAGCTAGCTTGACTCCAGTGTGACCCCACCAGATATAGTATAACTGTAAATATTATACGTGAGCACAGACTGAGGAGCCAGTGGAAAATGCAATCTAATTGACTAACCGAACTTGTGTCTCTTAAGCTAGTACATTGCAATAATGACAGCACATTGACAGTATACTTGTGTGGGTGTCTGTATTACAGACACTGGTAACTGTAGTTACATGCATTGCATGAAAGTATTTAGCCACATCAGATGTCCTTTAAAAAGCTCCTGTTTGTCAATAGGTAATATAAAGTGGTATCAGAGACAGTCAGGAGTAACCGCATTATACTGGTATGATGCCCCAACTCGTTAAGGATGGCCATATACTGAGTGGGATCAAAGCTTGAGTCATCATGACCCAGGATGACGTATGAATTCTAACAAAGCTGATCCTATGCATTTCTGTGCTTGCATCTTTATATCTTTATATATGCCTCTACATACTGGAGATGTTTTGTTTATGAAAGTTGGCAAAGGGAAGTGGGAGAAAGATGAGAGGGGGAGCAGAACTTCAAAATTCCTACATCCTACACTCGTAGAACTGTTTGCCACAAAACATGCATTTTCTGTTCTAACTATATCTACATCTACATCTATGTAGGTGATAAGAGTAATCACCTGTTGTTCTGTTAAATAACGTTTCACTTTTTATTGCCCTTATTGTTGTCACTGGATTTGTGCCCTGTTTTCAACACCACCCCTAAGGTAGGCAACCAGAATGCTAAGATAGCTAGAAAAATCCTTCTAGTAAAACCAAGACTCAAATAAGTAAAGATAGTTGGTTTAAAGCAAGGAAAAGATGGTTGTAAAGAGAAAGGAAAGAAACAATTTTCTATGATCAGTGTGGATTGAATAGGAGAGAATATGCTCAAGGTAAAGCCAAAAGATTTACAGAAAATGTTAGGGGGATTATTATCACAGAAATTGCCCATAATAGCTGTGTAATATCTCATAAAGTTTAGAAGGCTTTACACCCAACTTCACAGTCTTGGAGTGGGAAGACAGACTAGACACCTTTAAAAGTCCTTTCTGACTCTTCTGACTATGCCTGCTTCCCCACAAAGAAAGGACAATATAAACAAGCATAAACATTTCTTCCAACAAATGGAATTTGCTCTATGCTTTACTGCCTTCAACATCAGTCAGTTCCTAAGGCCCAATTGCTTTTCTGGGACCCATGCACCGAGAGGTTAAGTGAGTCTCCTAAAAATTACACATTTGTGTTCACACCTTTGGCACTTATGAACTTGTCTGTGGACAGGGAAGAGTAAAATAAACAAGGTGTAGCAACATACAGAGACAATGTCACAGATATTTTCTTGAAAAGAAAGTTAAACTTCAAAGCTTTCACTTCTGCTGTCACACAGCACTGGTGGAAAACAATATCTGTTTATTGATTCACCTTATTTTTGTTATCCCATTTCCAACCGTGTGTGGTGCTTCAAAGTTATACCAGTGGGTCTATATCTATTTCTGGAACAATGGTTATTCCAGTGAATAAAAAAAACATGGCCTGTGATAGATTATTTGGATTTGTGCCTGTAATTGTTTAAGAGAATTTTACTTGAGCAATAAAAGAATGAGGCCAGAGAATAAAATTAAGGAGATCTTTGATCTTCCTCTTTCAAACCAGTCTCTCTTCACCAAAGGAATATGATCTTCCTAATAATATTATGGATGAGATAAAAAAAAAAAGTTCTCCCCAAACCCACAGCAGACTAGAAGGGAATTAGGATGTTACTTGAATCAAACGAACTGTTTCTAGTCAGAACTTTGGCTTACACAGCAGGAAAATCTAAGTATGGGGAAGAAAATAGGAGATCTAGAAGTGTTGATAGTTGATGCTGGTTTTCTTTTCACCACACGACACCAAGTGCAAGACATATTCTCTATGTCTGAGCCCTCAGTAATGTTAGGATAAAGGCAAAAAATGCGTCTGTAAAACAGGCTTAAAAAGTTGCATGCCCCAGTCCTTCACAGTTATGAAGTTTCTTCTGCTCTTTTCCTGGAGGATGAATAATGGTGAGGGACAATTATATATTCATATTATATTCATATATCTATGTAACGTGTAGATTTATTTATATGGATAACTCACTAGCAGTCTCAAGATGGTGAATATTAATTACCATCAAATTAATCTGTGATGTAAAATATGGCTTAGAGAGGTATCTATTTTACAGACAGCTTGAGTTCCTTAAGGGATTCCCAAGATTGGGCAGTGATGTTGAAAGGTAGAAGAAACTTGAACCTTACTATCCCAGGTCTTTCGCCTCTTTTTATGCAGGATATGAAAGTTAGAAAAGCTTCTTTTGCCTGCTGCTTTCTGTACTCCTGCTTAAGAGCCAGACAGATTCTCACTCCAATATTGTCTAATAAGTAAGGCAAAATATTTCCTAAGCTACACTGATTTAGGTTTCTGCAAAGCCAGAATGTTACTGGTCTCTGTCAGCATTGCTGAGTCCAATTGTGCCATTGAAATAATTTTAAGTATTAGGTGCCTTCTGTACTGGTCTTGGATGGTGTCTTAATTGCTACAGAGTCATAAAAGATCTTTTCTTTTTATATTCACTGTGCAGTGCATTAGCATTCTTCTAAGGATTTCTTTTCTGTGAGTTTAAAGACGTCTGTTCTTACTCCTACACAAAACGTGGAATTGTTAGGCTTTACTGTAGAGACATTAAATCAGACGCTGGAGATTCCTGTGTCAAAAGGGAAGCTGTATTGTTAAAATTACATCTGGCTTTTGCACGTGTCACATTTCACAGGAGCACTGAGCCTGTATTATCTGGTGGCTTTGCTCGCAGTCTTTCTTCACGCGGTGCTATTTTTAGATTTTCATCCTGTTGGGATTCAATAGTCTAGTTGTCAAGGAAAGCAAGAGAAGATAGCTAAGGTTAAATTTGTCAATGATTCAGCCATGTTCGTTGTTACTATTACTATATAATCTTACCATAGTGGGAACAAATACCACATTCAGGACATAGAATTGCATGGAACTGTCAGGTTTTAGATTGAAATTATGAAGTGCTTGAATATAATTACAAACAAGGTTTGAATCATTACAGAATAAGCACAGGGTTATCAGAAGACTCTGGAGGAAGCTGTATTTTTGCTGAAAGGAATGTCAGTCCCCTGCACTTTGACCACAGCTAGGATTTTGCACTTTTTCCCTCTCTCCTGCCCCTTATGTCCCCATGGGCACTTTCTTCTTATACTTTCACTGCTACATGAAGAAGAAAAGAGTTTCACTGTTGTATTAGAAGAGGGAAGTGAAGGATCAGATCAGAACATTGTCTTATTCAGGTGCGTGCTAACAAATTGGGGCATTTACAGTTAAACAGAATCAGGTTCAAATTCCATGAAAAGGCTGTCTCTAGTGGGCTGCAGACTGGGGCTTAATATTATGATGTTACACTGAGCAACTAAAAAGCCATGAATGAGAAAATAGACATTTCTTCACAGGTGAATACCTTTGTAACATACACTTACTTAAACTGTAGTAAAGGCAACAATCCAGCAAAGCACAAAACACATATGCAGTTCTGATCACAAGTGTAATTTCACTGAAAATAGTGCTCTCTTATGCTTAGCATAGTTCCTGGGTCCTGGAGAATACAGAATTTCAAAGATCACAAAATTATAGCCCTCAGTGATTTTCAGGATTCTTACTGTGGCCTCTTGGACACTGTAACAAAGTCACCCTGATTTAGAAGATACAGGATATTTCCTTTAATGAAGTTAAAATTAGGAAATATGGTCAGTGTGGCACAAACTCTGCAATGGCACCCCTGTCACTGAGTATACGTAGCCTGAGATGTTCAGGTATCAGGGAGACAAGTTCACTTGCTGTTGCTGTAGCTGTAAGCTAGGAGGCCTCAGTGGTGCATTGAGCAGCAGCTGGTAAAGATGCTGGTTTGAGGCTGCTTGGGGTGCTGTGCATGTACAGAAATGGAAATGGCAGGTTGGAGATGGCAAAACTCTCTGAACTGTTTTAAAAGAGCTCAGCACTTTCTATGCTGCCTGAAACCTGCCTGCACACTCAAATCAAGTTCCTAGATATCAGACACCCAAGGTATTACTGATTAAAAAAGATTTTAAAGGTGGCATATTATAGATACAAGATAAAATACCTATTTGGAGAAGTCCAACAAATCTTAAATTTTCCTGTTCTACAAGTTTAAGGTTAAATCATAATTTTTAAACAATAAGCCATAAACTTCAATTGTTTGAGTGCTCTCTGGCAGGAAAACCTGATTATTGCCAGTTTGCTCTTTGCCATGTGGAAGATTTGCAGGACGAAGCACCAGTCTCCTAGCAACCAAAGATCCTCTAAGAATCTTCTCTTTGATAGTTCCCAAAATATGTTAATGCCACTAGATATTGCAAAATAGAACACTGGGACCCACACCTAATGAAATAAGGAATTTTGATTTTATATCCTCAGTACAGAATAACAATGCACTAGTTTGCAACTATACCACAGTGCCAACAGTGACCCAACCCAGTTTGAGTTGCTAAACCATTTTTTGTTTTGTTTAATTAGATTCTCATTACTAAATCCCAATTGTGCAAATGCTTATACACATAACTGAACATTAGTAGTCCCAGTGAACTTCATGTGATTATTTATGTGTTTAATTACTTGCAGGACTAAAGATTTACTGTCTGAATTTTAGCAGACAATATTTTAAAGCACTGCTTCTCTCCTCCTGGTTATCTACATGCATCTTATTAGGAGATTATTCTTTGACAATGTTACACATATGCTGAGAAATAGAGAATTTAAACCTTTGAAAGCAAAGTTCGAAGCTCATATTCACATGGGAGGTTTTGATTCATCAGTTATGTTGTCCTCACAGCATCCAGAGAGTGCCTCACCCCTCCAAAGTGTGTAAATCTCTCAGAGTTCAGCCCTGAGTGCAGGAGAAAAATAAAAAGGAGCAAGCGTGTTAATAAATTCAAATGCCTACTATGAGGGACAACTAGAGTTGTGTGCCAAGAGACATCAAAAGGGCTACACAGATGTAAGCCAGCCTGAGGTGCAAGACTCTGCATTTATTGTATAATCCCAAAGGGTATATTCATGCTGCTGCATTGCTATTTTTAATGAATGAAGCAGGAAGGACCGTAGTGCCAGGCAGAACTTGTTGGAAGGGGCTGATATTCCAGATTTCTGAAAAATAAGGAGGAGAATTTACAAATGTTTTTTAAAAAGGATTCTTCACCCTCAACCATGACTTTAAGAACAGACAAAAGAATTCAAAGAAGAGCAAACTATGAAATAGGTTCTCAGGAATCTTGAAATTAGCAAAAAAGTGATCCTCCCATATCGAGATGTGCTATAAGGAACGTAAGGGTGCTACAAGTCTGTAGGACAGTTGTGGTAATTACACAAAGGGTAGCATTTCTTATTAGTTCAGTCTATATTACATTCATTATAGATGCTTTACCAAGAATAAAAAGGCATCCCCCTATTGCTTTTATAGGCAAAGGACAAATGACCATTTGTAGTCAGACTACCCAATTGGTTTATTTCAGAATGAACAAAAAGATGACAAAAGTGAAGCATATGAGAGGCAGTGTTGTGCTTGTCTCCTCCAGAGCAGTCCTGCCTAGGTTCTGAGTGCAAGAAGGAAGGGAACTTTCCTTCTATTTAAAACACTTCTATTTGTAGTGTATTAAAAAGAGCTGCCACTAATTTTTATGCATGTAATCAGTAAGCAAAGCTACAGCAAAGAGGAGGATCCTCCAGATAATGAAGTCCTCTCTAATTGAGGAATCTGGTGTTTTTGGAGAAATTATAAACAGGTACTTCTAACCCTTAGATTTTTGAAACTGCTCAGAAATATTGCAGATATCTGTGTGTTTGTGCGGAGTTCTGATATTCAGTATCTTACTGAAGTCACTACAAAGTCAAGGAAATTTCTGTGAGTTCTCTGGTGTGTGCTGTCAGGAGATATAGCCTGTCAGATGATTATTGTGATGGTCCAAAAGGAAAACTTTTTATTTATAAGTGAGATTATAAGTGAAAAAACAAGATCTTAAGCAGGCCTAAATATTTTTCATTTTTTATTCTACCACTTAACTAGGAAAAAATGATGACTGAATTTCACAACTGTAAAGAAATATATTTTTTTCTATTTAAAAAGTTTATTTCTTTCATAATACCTGCATCATAATTTAGCAGAACAGGGAAGTTGTTTGATATCTTGTGGTATGCTAGGTACATTATACAGACTGTCCTCCTTTGTGACTGAAGAATTACTAAGCCACTGACCGTATGTGAAGCTATTGACCAAGGTCAGTCAGTCTTCTGTCTACACCCCAGGTGGTTGCCAATGAGACTAGAAAAAGGGACCGAAAAATAAGAAGAGCCTAATAAAAGGCTATAGAGAGGAGAAGAATGGGGAGGTATCGAATAATGACAGTCTATACCTGCAAACATGTAATGTTGCACTGATGAAATTTGTAGAAGTATTATTGCCTTGAAACTGTGCCTTCTGGCACTTTGCACGGCTAATGGTTTTCTGATGTATACCTGGCAAAGATAGGTGGGGAACAGACTGGTTCTGGCCTTTCCTAAGCTGCAGAGACATTACAGAACTGCTGTCTTTCACCAGAGGTCAACAGAAAGTCACTGGACTCTGAGTGCTTGTACAAGAAAACCTTTTCATACAGGTCAGGGAAGGTTCTTCCTTGCCAAGTGGCAATGAAAGAGACTGAAAAGGCCACTTCGAAGCTACTTCAGCCAGAGTGTCTGTATTAATTACTCCAAAGAACTTCTGGGGAGGTACAAATAGAAAGAGAGGGTCAAGGGGAATTTCTTCCACTGCCACCAGAACTGCTGTTTTGAGGGTGAGGGTTTTTAGTTATTATTTCAGAGGGGACGGGCATCTTTTGAACTGTGTTATGTCCATTACTAGTAGGAGAATGGCAGGTTTGGACATCAGGAAGACAAATACATAAACATGAACAAGGACAGTCACGTGCAGAGACTCAAGGATATTGTACAGGTTTGGAGAAGCAAAGAATGTCTGAGTGGAACCTTAATAAATTAATGAGCAGTGCTTTATAATAGTGTCACCACATGCTGGCTTTCCAGTCAAGGTTAAATGAAGACATAGTGACTTTAAGATGTCAGCTAAAAAGGGAGCTAGTGTTTATAACTGGAAAAGGGGGTGTTAGCAACTTTGGTTCAATTCCTTCATCTCCTGTGCATTTCCTTTTCAGTAAGCCTCTTGAACCCTACTATTGCAAAAATAGTTAACTGTATACATGTGGAGGCTTAGGGTCTAAACCTCCATCTATCCTATAACTTACAGTGTACCTGCATTACAAATGTCACTGCTTCTTCCTGTATATTTATGTAGCAATTCATACAATGACAGTTGCTATCCTAATTATATTTCAGTTAGGAGAGCACTATTATTACTGCTTTGATTTGGTGAAAAAAGTAAGGAAAATACAACTAATAAAGCTTCAACTTGTTAAGCTCTGTAAATTGAAATATATTTAGTATCTGTTAAAGGTTTTGTTTTTTATTTAAATTGCTTTTTTTCTATTAAAGAAGGAAGGTGTTTCTGTGGTTCAAGACTCCATTTCACCTAGCTTCCCAAATCTTGCTTTTCAACTCATTCTTTGTGTGAGAATGGGACTAGTCAGGAGATGGATTTAAGTCTTAGTGTCTCTGTATTGATACCTGTAAAACAAAGGTTGTAAGCTGCATTATCCAATATCATAAATATGCAGAGAGAAGAAAAGAACTAAGGGATGTGAAATCTTCAGAGACAAAAGGAGCTGGACTCAGTAAAAATATCACAGGCAGTGTCATATCTGTAAAACACTTATGCCTGACTATGGCAAGGAAATGGGGCATTGCTAGGTATAAATTAAACTGAAGTCACATTTATATTTGTACAGATCTTTGGTGTAACAAATACAGTTGTGAATATCAAGTATTGAAATAATTGCTTTTGTGCAGAAATAAACAGTGGGAGGCTATGCATTTGTAAAATGCTTTGTAGCAAAGTGGATGGGAATTTAGGGCTGAAAATCTGTTTGAGAAATTAATCAGCCTGATAAACTGAGGGCAGGCACACTGATAAATAGTAAACCACATAAATAACTACAAAGTACATAAGGGTATTTTCTTAAAATAGCTTTCTGAATGTCAAAAAAAAGTCACAGTGAGACCTCAAGGTAGAGTATTATCATCTTACACAGTTGTCCATTTCTTCTTTAAGCAGCTTAAACATTAGGAACCAAGGGAAGAGAGGCAAGGAAAGCAGCATTGTCACCGTTGTGGCAGAACAAAGAATCCATTGAACCAAAAATTCATATGAAGCATAAATAAAAAGGGAGTGAGATAAGTAACTAAAATAGGAAAGGGTTAGGGTTAGGGTAAAAATGTTTACAAATGACATATCTAGAAAATCTAGGAGTAAATGGAAAACAAAAGGCTCAGCAGTCAAAGTAAAAATTTTAGTATATCTTACTAATATGATTTCAGCATTAGAATCGACATGCCATGATCCTTTTTTCATATATGCTGTGGGAAAATGCCAGAACCAGTGAGAGAAAGCCCATCCTCTGATGTCCTTTTTGTACTGGGAAAGGAACTAAATTTATAGACTGAAATTCTCCCTCTATTGATCTCTGTGTGATTCTTGATATTTGATTCAACTGTTTCCAGAGTTTCATTCAACAGGCATATTCCTCTGGGGTAGAGAATTCACTTTAACGTCCAGTTTGATATTACTATTTATCAGGGAGGGGGTGATGTCACCCATTTCTGTCTTAAACCAAAGGGGATAGCAAGGATTTTCCTGTAAGCCTGCACCTCAGACATCACTAGAAAGGGCTATCAAAATCATTTCCCCTTTAGGCTGCAGTGAGGTCAGTCTAGCAGCTTGGCTATGGCTATGGAGCCAAGTTAACCCTCAGAAAAAAAATATTTCATGCTGTCAGGTCATTCTTTAAAAAAACAAAGCTGCTTTTTTCTCTTTGGAGCAATAACTGTCACATATTAAATGAGTATTTAGGAAGAACTAATACATTTTATTACACCAACTAGTACATTCTTAGAATCAAACAGAAAAGCTGTGATGTTCCTGAAATTTGATTTGGAAGAAACAAATGTTTAAAAATATGCAGAGTCAGAGTCTTTGTGCTTTTCTTTTCCCAGCTGTATTACTTGGCCCAATAGAAGTTCTCTTGCCCTGTGAACACTGCCTATTTATATCCTTACATTTTCAAAGCTTTATCCTTTATGTTTCCATTTCTGAAAAAGTGTATGAAACAGATGTTGTGTATTATTCAATATTTAGCTACCACTGTATGCTGTTGTGATCAGCTTGGTGATAACCTAAACATTCCCCTCTTCCCTAATCTCCCACACCAGAGGTGCTCAGAAGTTTTGAAATTTTTGTCTCCTGGTATCATAGCACCTAAACTAAAGGTCTTATCCCTAATATTTCACAAGAAAATGTATGAAGTGACATAGTGAGTGATTATGCAATAACCCATGCATTGGAACTAACGTTTTAATTCCTGTCAAGTAGAATTTGTATTATACCTTGCTGCCTGAGGATTTATATACCTTCAGATAAATGTCTAAGTTTACTCTGATTCCTATTGATCTTTTAGACTTTCAGATTGTTTTGTGAAAATGAGCTCCATATGAAACTTACTCTGCTTAAAAATCACTTCTTTTGATCAGTTTTGAATTTATTGTTTTCTGTGTCATTTGAGTTTTTCATTCTTGCATTATGAAGGTAGAAACTGGAGCACCTGACAGTTTTCTACCCATGGTTTTGTATGCTTTTCCTAATCATAACTCATTTTTGCTGACTTTTCCTAAAGAAGTCTTCTAACTACTTTTAATCTGGCTTTCCTAAAATCTTATTATTTCTGCATAGTGTTGGCAAGATGAAGATCAGAATTTTTTTCAGTACTCTAGACGAGAGTTATATAGTCACAAAATTAATGTTTTTTTCCTACATACTTTTTTGACTACAGTAGTGTTCAGCAAATCTTCCTACTCAGTTTTCTATGAGGGTTTTTTGTTCTGTTTCTTTCTTCCCCACCCCAATAAATTTAGACTTCTTGCCAGCAAGCACACTTGATTTGTCAGTATTGAATTTTGTCTTCCCTTGTGCTATACCTGCATCCATCTCTGTTATTTCTCCTTGAAATCTATCATCTCTTGATTGTCTGCAATCTTTAAGGATTTTTTCCTTCACTCTTCATGTGTTTTTCCCACATTATTCCTAAAGTATGACTCAGAAGTCACTGTGTTAACCTATTATTACCCTTAACTTTTATTAACTTTTAGGACCATTTAGTCTTAGGATTTCTTTTTCTTAGCTTGTTTTGAATGACAACAAAACTTTATTTCTCTCTCTCTACTTCCTGTCTTGATTCAGCTAATAGCTCCTCTTCTCTACAGAGCTCTCCAGGACCTAGCAAATATAGCATATACAATCTTCTGGAATGACTCGGAGAATATGAAATTTGAGAAACCTTTGAAAAGGAAGTGCTGGGGAATTACACACCAGTCAAGCAAAACCTCTGTGCCTGAAAGGATCACGCAGCATATCCTCTTCGAATCCATTTCCATGCAAATTGATTTCTTCTGGTGTGGGGTAACTCTTGGGTCTCTTTTCAGTCCCACTCTTGATTTTTTTTGTCAGTCTTTCTAACACCAATCTTGTCTATTCTGTTCACAGAGCTGAAGATACCTCTATAACGTTCCTATCCTTCTAGTTTTAAATCCAAGGTTATGTTAGCTTCTTTTCAGCTATATAGTAGAACTCCTTGACTCTCAACAAATTATGTTTTACAGTCCCCTAGTCTGAAAGTACGATCTTTCCTTCTTACACCTAGATGTCACAGCCTTCCAGTACCTAAAGGGGCCTATAGGAATGCTGGAGTGAGTTTATAAAACGGTCTAAAGGAATAGGACAAGGGAGGTAGATTTAGATTAGACATTAGGAAGAAACTGTTTACTGTGAGGGTGGTGAGACACTGGAACAGACTGCCCAGAGAAATTGTGGCTGCCCCATCCCCAGAATTGTTGAAGGCCAGGTTGGATAGGGCTTTGGATCTTGTGGAAGGTGCCCCTCCCATGGCAGAGAGGCTGGAATTAGATGATCTTTAATGTCCCTTCCAACCCAAACCATTCTATGATTTTATGATTCTATGTATAATTTTATCACTGACTATTCTATGATTCTACGATTCTATGATTCTATGACTATATTAATATTCTTTTAAAAAATTAAAAGTGAGGTCACTTTGTTTGCTGATTATTACTTACCACACTGTCAATATTTGTGTTGTCCATGAATTAATCATAACTTTTAAAGTTTCTTTGTAAGCGTCTCTGAAAAATCTTAATATTCTTAGGCTTGATTTCTGACATCCTTATAAGGTGATTTCTTTTGAAATAACCTTTTAGAGAGCTGTTAGTTCTATATTCACCAAAAAAATTGATTTATTTCTATTATATATCTCCATACATATTTTAAAAGAAAGACTCATTTCATATTAAATCAAGAGATATTTTTAAAACATTTTTAAACCACCTATAAGAAAGTTACAAGCCACTTCTAATCAATACCTTTATGATAGAGTTTTAAAAAAGCTGTTGCTTTGAAGACATTCTTACCTCTATAGTAAGTAGTTTAGTTAAATAAATGATCAAATATAAGGCTGTGAAGTTCTGAACATTTATCAAAATGTTTCAAATCAATGCTGGGTAAACCATTAATAACCAAAGTCATAGAAGCAAGCTACTTTTAACCAAAGGGAATTCTTAACTTTATCATCAGAAATTAAAGCATCTAATTCTAGGTGAAATTCTACAAAACATCTTGTTTACAAAGGTTGTTAGCAGTGCCAGGTTTTCTCCCGTGGTTCCAGAATGGAAATCATCCTTTTCCATTAAGAAATTACAGGCTTAGATAAATGTGGCCTCAACAGCATGTTCCCTGTTCTCTGATTCCTATATAAACTGTCTTCATGTTCACAACTAGAATGGTAACTGGACAGTTTTCAAGACATTTCAGGACTGATGTGCTCATCTCATCAAGCGCTGATGAGATGAGCAGGAAGGTGTCTTCTGAGCAGGAAGATGAGCAGGAAGTTGGGGTGATCTGAGTTTATCTCTGTGGGAGAGACAAGCCTGTGGGAGGTGACGCAAGGTTATCAGGTTGCCAGATGACTAGCTCATATGCGATGAGATCCTAGGGAAAGCACCACCATTTACCTCTTGGGAATCAGTCCCAAAGCTATTACCATCTTACCTCCAAGAAGTAACTGTCACAAGCCTCTCAACCAGTTTTGATATACAACTGAAAGAATAAGGAAGAGTGGTGACTCTAAGCACATGCAAGTACCTATCTGCTTGTGTTCGTTTCATTGCCTAACACATTAGAAAGCACAATGCCTCACTGTGTCTGCAAGATTAGGCTCCCAAATTCTACCAATTTGCCTTTGATTTCATGTCTCAGTTATGAGCAGTTCCACAGTAGCTATAATGTATTATATATTGATAATAGCAGCACAAGTATCATTAGACTTTCCTACTTACAGTATTTGTCATAATCCTTAAATCATATTTTTCCACAAATAAATAAAACCCAGTGATAGATCATTTCAGGATTTTATGACAGAAGTGCATGAAAAACTACAGGTTGTTTGCAATGGTGTTGTTTTGTTTGTTTGTTTGTTTGTTTTTTCCCTGGGTTCTTTTTTTTGTTGTTTTCTGTTTTTCCTGTTTTGAGAGTTAAAGTGTTAATACAAAACACTAACATGGCTGTCACTTTAGAGTGTTTTGTTAAATGGAGACAGGTGGAAATGAATCGCTGAAAAAGAGAATTTATTTGAAGTGCTGTAGCCCCAAAGTGAACATGCAACAACCCATTGCACCAGTTGTAAATAAAAGATACATAAAGTACAAAGAGAAGCAGAGCTGTGCAAGGTCTTCTAGATCTGATATTTTTGGAAGTACAGAAGACAACCGGAGAAGATTTTAATGGTGCACCTATCATCTGTGAAACTAATGGACAACAGAGGGAATCAGGATAAAAAGGCAGATTTATATCTGACAGTAGCAAGTTCTGTGGCACTTTTACTGAAGTTAATAGTTTACAGTTAATCCAGACACAGTAATTTAACAGCAAAACTGCATTACAGGGGTTTTAGTGCTGTACTTGACAGAGAAACATAAGATATTTTTAACTTTGAGCTATAAAAGTAAAGTGCAAATATAGAAAGTCTGTGACTGAACTAAGCCTGAACTCCATCAGCCTCGCAGTTCAGAGAGTCTATGAGTCCTGGGCTGTGGCTAGCAAAACCAGCACCCACTGCTGGAAATCTAATGGTCCACGTTATGCAGTCATTCCATATAGACCAAAGTTTTTAGGGGCTGACAGTGTACTAACCTTTTAGATGGACTTAATTTTTTTTTTTTTTTTTCTACAAACAGCCTAACTGGAATTATCTAAGTACAATTTCTTCAGGGAGAGAAGTTTAGATAGCACACATGTTCATAAGTTTAATGCCCTTAAAACATCAGTGAAGACAGTATTGGAGATATATTTGTGTACATTCCACACCTTTGTTGGAAAATACTAAGTTATATTTGATATCCAAGAAATATCCCCAGAAATTATAACACTTGTGCAATTACTAAAGCTTGCAGAGATGATGCCCTCATCTGGAAGAAAAAGAATGAGTTAATTTGATAATAGGCTATAGGTAACCCTGGAAAGAACCAGACTTACTGGTCTGGAGCTAAGAACAATTTACTGTCATACAGAAATTTCCCTTTCAACAAACTGAAGCAATCTAGAAGTTAATCATTCCCTAGTTTTCTCTTCCTGTCATCCTAGAGGGACATACCCATGCTTTTGCAAAATTCTGTTATGACTAGGAGGTTTATAAGCTATATTAAGTGTGAAATAACAAAAAGGTGTTAGTGTCACGGTTGAGTATCAACCTGTCTGTTCTGGTAAAAAAGAAAGGTGCACAGAAGTTTGCAGAGAATGGAGAATGTGTGCCTAATTTAGTTGCTGAAAGAAGGACCTGGGAGTGACACACAAAATTGCCCATTGAAAAAGGCCTGCTCACTTTAAACGATTTGGAGAAACTGAGGATTGAAATAAACAGTTGTCCTTTTCTTGAGGTATTGTGCCAGTAAGCATAAGCCTCAGTTGCCTCTTAGTGCCTTGTGAAAGTCTATCCTATGCTCCCATCAAACTAAAATTTGAAGGCTTGTCTTCGCGAACAAAGATTTTGGAAGGATTTTACCCATGCACACTGCAATCGTGAGCAGGACTAAAAGGGCAATGTGGGATAGGCAAGTCCGAGTGAAAAAGGGCTGTTTGGTCATACATGATGTTTCCGAACAAGAGTGTCATCTCCTGGGTCAATTTAAAGCGACCAAATGTCCTGAATCGCCTGCATGCAGGGTTGAGTCTGCGGCTCCCAGTGCACCTTATCACCTGCCGCCTCGTCCCTCGCCTGTTGCTACAGGGCTTTGCGAGTGTGAGGAAACCCTTCGAGCCTGTGCAGAGGATTTTTTAGGTGAGGCACAGTGTGCATGGAACTGGCCCCACCCTTTACACCTGAGGTTTATCTGCCAGGGCCTAGCGAGCTTGGACGGTGACAGCAAAGTCCTCAGGTCGTAGGTTTGATTAGAGTGTCCTTCTCTAGATGGAAGGCCTTACAAGGCTAGAGGAGCTCCATCTGCCGGGTCCTTATATAGCCAGTGGGCATACATACATATTCATGAGGCTACGCATGAATTACATCATTTTCCAGAAAGTTTCCCGCATGCATACAAAAATATGATGGTGGTCTTTGAGGGTTGTTTACTTCTTCCAACAATCTTCATAACTTCTGGCAGTCTCTGAAGCACCAGCTTAATTAACATTACTGACATAGCAATCATCCTTTCCTTCTACTTATCAGTTAGTTTAACTGCTCCCATTCTGGACATCTGCTAGCCCCAGATACTCCCCAGTAGATGTTTACACCAGCTTAATGGGTTCATTAACTCCACAAGCATAGCAATCATCCTGTCCTTCTACTTACCAGTTAGTTTAACTGTGCCCATCCTGGACAACTGCTAGTCCCAGATACTCCCCATCCCCAGGTCCTGTTTTTCTATTTTGCTTTTCTTACAGTTTTTTGTACTAAGGTCCTAAGGACCTAGAAGTCAACTACCTTCAAGCACCTCAGTTATTTTCCATTACAAAGCCATCAAACTTAATGTTACTTAGCACTGATTACATTTTGTGCTTTTGTGCCTCCTTGTCTCAACTTCCCCTTGTCTTCCCCACCCCCAAAGCAGGACAGAGGTTTAGGAATGTTTAGAAATGACTGTGCAGGAGAAACGAAAGGAGGGGTCTGAGGTTTGGGTACAGCAAGGAAAAAAGCAAGAAAGTGCAAAATTGATGGTGAAAGTGTTGATGAAGATGAGAAAAAAAAAATCAAGTGAAATGAGAAAGCCATTTGAAACAAATTATCTAGAAGTATTTCTAAAAATACTTTGAGTGTTATATAGTTGGTATATATTATACTGTGCTGAGAACAGATATAATCCCTGTAACTTCCAGGTGAAGTTATCTTGCAGCTTTTGGCTCATGAAACTTTGTCATCCTCAATCCTCTCCTTAATGAATAATACCTGCAACTCTTAGTTTTGGGAATTACCCATGAAACAACCGTCCCTATGAGAGACCTTTGGAGTTTAAAACTTTCTCACCCACCCTTTGCCTCAGCAGGCTCTTAAGACAGGCAGATCAAATGACTTGGCACTGTCTTGCTGTCATGTCAGTAAAGAGGACTATATGATGACCTAATGGAACTTTTGCAGCCATTACTACCTATAGACGCTCTCAAGTCATCTTATGCAGCTGCCAAATTCATTTGCAAGAGTGAGCAACTGCCTCAGTACTTGCCAAATGTTTCCGCTGCCAGTCTATTCAGTGATGTGTAACGTACCCTATCCTAGCTGCTGAATCTTTTTACAGTTTCTCATAAGCACAGGGGCACCAGGGTTTCACTTCAGCTTTAATTCAAATCTTGCAGTTGCCCTCTTCTTAAGCTTTTCAGGCTCCTGGGTGACTGCAGATGCTAAACCCAGGTCTCTGCAGAGCCAGTTTGCTTGCACTTTATTAAATAAGAACAGATGTCCTTCAGTCTTATTCTGGAGCTGACTTTACGGTCAGAGCACCTTCAGAGTTCAGCAGCCCTTTATTTGTTGATTTGATTTTTTTTTTTCCCACTAGAAGGTCCCAGCCTGAATCATTTAAGCCTGTGTTATTCTCTTCAACATTCAAGTTTGCTGCCTGATCCAAACCACATCTTTCAAGATATGTTCATTCTTATGTCATCCTTAATTCTCCCAGATGTTTTTTGTATTTGAATCATGTACCTTATATTGATTTTTTTAATTTAAATTTTTGTTTGTTTGTTTGTTCCCTCTGTCGTGAAGAGATTCTTCCTTTGTTCTGTGTTGACACAGGATCCTTCCTCTCCCTCCCTCCAAGATGCTCCCTGATTTTAAGGCATTCCCCTTCTCAGAGTATTCTGTCTCGTAATGTGCCTAAATTTACATGGGCCACTTGATGCAGTTAGTGGCTGTGATACAAATCTGTCACTTGTAAAATTTGGGCCTATTTAGTTTTTCAGCAATTCATAGTAATTTGGCTACTTCAGTCCTCTGGCACACTGGATCAGGAACTGCTGGTGGTTAGAACTGACCTAGATCAGAAAAAAATGATTAATTTGCAGACAAATCAGTTCCCTGATCTGATTTGCTCCAAAGACTTCTGAGCACTCATATCAGCACAGTGGAGGGGCAGAAACATGACAGCGCTTGGGGAGGAGGCAGAAATTCCTATTTTGGCAATGTCCCACACAGGTTGACTTAAACCAATTATTAAACTCTACGCTTGCCAAAACAAAGGAATTTATTAGTTTGTAGCTGGAACATCTCCCTGAACTGTTTGTGCACTGTGTTGCATAAATGCTAGTGTTGGTGGAAGGTGTAGGATGAAGGGTGGACTGCAGCACCATTCCTTTTTTTGTAATTGTCTTACACCTATTGTTTTAGCTCAAAGAAGTCTGTATGTAACATTTAATATCCTGGCTTCCCACTTTCTGTGGTTTCTCATCCAAGTACTGATGTGACCTTAGGCTGATGAGCAGAGCTATTTTAAAAAGGTGGGGGGGAAAAGAAGGCAAAAATCTTGGTTGGCAGCCAGGTTCGGTTTTATGAGGGTTATTTTACACTCCTGCAGAACAATGTGTAATTCAGACTGATTCCTTCAGGCACTTACTCAAAAGAAATCTTTGTAGCGGTGTTTTTCTCTAATTGCATT
>JANHGB010040203.1:0-14744 GCA_026283785.1 Coracopsis vasa | reverse complement strand
GCCACCAAGAAGCCTCAGATTACATGTTTCTTGCTCTGAGCACTCCAAGCCTGCACTTTTGTGGGTTGCTGCTGGAGAGTTGAGGGTTCCCCTTACTAAAATCCAGGTGTGGAACTCATTGCACCAAACTCATAATCTAAAAGGCGGGCGTCCAACAACTAATCGAGGTATCCGTATATAGAAGTTACAGATGCAGCACCAGCAGATGATTCACCCTTTTCTAAAACAAGTATCTCAGATTGCTGCTGTGAGTCACTGTGCGAACACCTCCCAGTCTCTCTTGACTCTAGAGAATGCTTATTTAACTGGAGTGGATTTCATACAGAAGTTTAAAATTGCTGAAGTTAGTTGAAAGCGGCCCCCACCATCTTTGCCCTGTGGAAAGAGACAACAGAACTCTAAGTCATCTCAGAAGAATTTTGGCTGCATTGGGATACGGAGCGGGTGAGTGCAGAGTAGCCTGACACTCTGTCACCTGCTTGAGGTAGGAAAACATCCTGACCTCAGTCCCAGTTGCAGTCTTGCAGGGCTTTTAAATTAATTTTCTTGGTTTTCTAATGATGCACTTCCCAGTGGTCACCCAAGAACAATATATCTAAGCATAGTTTCTTTGGGATTCAGGGTCAGGCCAAATCTATTTTAGATGATAAAATAACAGTCAAGTGCATGATATCTGGATCATCAGTATTTAATTGGGCAGCTCAAAAGGGCAAGGAAAAAGAGCAATATTATGACTGTGTAAGTCTCCTCCTGTTTCCGAATGTTAAAAATCACATGGCAGAAATCTCTCCTTTAATCACACCCCAGAATGGGGTGATTAGCTTAGAAACCATTAATTTTATATATGAGTGTGACAGAATGTGAAACCTCTCTGGAAACAAAGGGATAAGTATTTACGATCATTTTGTCCAAAATGTCAATTTTGCTCAGTCGGTTCATAGAGTCACCGGAGGTCACAGACATTTCGAAACGGGTAGGCATTTCTTCAGGCTCAGTGCTGAAGAGCAGGGGTTTGTAAAAAGCTATTTTAGGAAAACTGAAAAAAAAAGTAAAGCAAGCAGATGCGTGTTTGTTACAGAGCCAAAATTGGCATGTAACAGCTGTCGTCACAATTGTCTCCATTATGAAATACTGTTTGTTCTGCAAAGCGCTGCATCTTTTCATGCAGTTTGAAAAGAAATGAAAGGCATAGCTTTACAGGTTGCTTCTTCAGTTAAGACTTCTGAGTAAGCAAGGATTTGATTGTTTTCATGTAATGCCAACTTTCAGTACAGACACAAAATGACCAGATTATAACACAACTAATATTTAACTTTTTAAGCTTCTCTCCCAAATCTAAGTTATCCTACTTTATGACTGATACGTGTGTTTATTTAAGTGTATGTATACATATTTGAGTGAGACTATGTGCGTCCACATGCGTACTGGACTATATTCTTTTGTCTCCTCATTTTTTATGCCATCTTTTTAAAGCTAAAACCAGAGCTCATTCATAAATGAAAGCTGAAGTGCCTATACTTCCCATGACTCCAGGAGCTGATGCTTTATGAGGAAGTGCTAACACAGGCAGCAGCTGGGAGCGATTGTGCTGAATTAAGAATGGGTGATGCTCACCAAGGGTGGCAGGAGAGCATGCCAAGGGCTGCTGCCCCCTTGGAAAGGCCATCTCACAGAATCACTAGGACTGGAGATCTAGACCAACCCTTTGCCAAAGCAGGGCCACCTACAGCAGGTTACACAGGAACATATCCATGTGGGTTTTGAACGTCTCCAGAGGGAGACTCCACAACCCCCCCGGGCAGCCTGTTCAGTGCTCTGGCACCCCCAATGTAAAGAAGCTCTTCCTCATGTTGAGGTGAAACTTCTTGTGGTTTAGTTTATGGCCACTGCTCCTCACCCTGCCACTGCGCACCACTGAAAAGTCTGGCACCATCCTCCTGGCACCCGCCTCTGAGGTATTGATGTGCATTATGAGATCCCCTCTGAGGTATTTATGCGCATTATGAGATCCCCTCTCAGTCCTCTCTCAGCTCTCACATGAGGGAGATGCTCCAGACCGCGGCCCTGCCTGCTCTGCTGCCACCCTGCTCCCTCTTCCCCCGTGCGGCCCCCAACGATGCACCGAGACAGCACTCGCCGCGCCTCAAGCAGAAGACGCGAGCCCACTCAGATCGCGCTGCTGCGCATGCGCCGTGCCCAGTGTCGGGTGAGGCAGGCTGAGCGCGGGCGGCGCGCGGGGATTGGCCGACGCAGGTCAGGCGCTGTGGGCGGTGGTAAACACGGGCGGGTGACCGGCAGTAACCCCGGGCCGCTGCCGCTGCGGTTCTTCGTGCCCGCTGGCTGGTGCAGCGTCAGGCGCTTGAGGCACGGCCACAGCCGGGACTGCGGCAGGTCCCTGCCGGCAGCCGGGCAAGGGGCACAGCAAAACGCGGCCTCTCTGGCCAAAAGGGCACACCCTGGGGGACGGGCTGGCACCCACAGTCCTGCAGCCGGCCATGGCAGCCATGCACCAGAGCGCTGCCCACCACGGAAGGGTGGCTGCTCAGCTCCCCAGGAGAGGGGGTCCCACTGCTGCTTGGCTCGGTGTTAAACAGATGTCACCCACCCCATCCCTCTGGCACACAGGGTTGCTGTGGTGCCAACTCTGCACTCTCCTGGGACTTTGTTCCCCACCCCACCAGCCTCGGGCCACCTTTCCCCCTCCTCAGGAGGTCCCACAGCCTTCCTGGTGTCCTGTTCTTCTTGGAGGGTCAGCAGCAGTTGTTTCCTCGCTGTGGTGGGAGCGCAGGGCTTGGTGCAGAGCTGGCACCTAGCCTTGCTGCTGGGCAGCTCCCTGTGGGACCACTGCCCCCACCCGGGGCACCCTTCTGGATCCTGTTCCCAGGATCCTGAGCTGGGTACGCAGGGCTCCACACAACTGTGCTCACTGCATCCTGGCTCTGGGGAGGGGGTTGCAGCTAGAACCTGGCGTATCCTCCAGACACCACACTGGCATTTCCTGTGTGGTATGCCTGGAGTGAGAAGATGCAGCAAACCGTCTGCTGCACTGTTGACAGCCAGCAGCCAAGGGCTGCAACCCTCCTTGAGCTCCCTCAGCTGGGTCTGAACAAGCAGGCACTTGTTTGCTTGTCTTCTCCTACCCAGCAGAGCTGGCTGGTGTGTTAACCCTTCCCTCCCCTTCCCTGGTGGGTGGGACATCTTCAGAGAAGCAAAGTTGGGGTGCATTGGAATTGCAACCCAAATTCATGGATTACATAGGCAACCGGGAATAATACTCATGTGCAAAGCACTCAGGCAACGAGCTCAAAATGCTGAGCTGGCACTGCTGAAGGGCTTGATAGCATAGGAGAACATGTTTTGGGCAGGGGATTTAATAATAGTGTTTAACAAAGAAGGAGAGGCTGAGATCGGAGTTCCACTCTCATGAGGTCCAGCCAGAGAGATTATTGACTTTATTTTTAGACTTGGTTGAATAATCAGGAGGTTTGAAGATTTGCTTTCTCTGTTTCACTTGTTTTAGGAGAGGCTGTGCCGGCGTAGCTGGGATCAAAAGTGCACTGGATTATCAGAAACAGCAGCTCTCTGTCACTTCCAGGGATGTACTTCTATGCCTCAGTGATGAGCCACAGCATTTCATTTGATTTTTTCTCCAGAGCCCAGGGCAGTCACACATAACATTGCCTGGGCTGGTCACACACCTCCAGCTGGGAGAACGTGGCTGCTGGAAGAGCCAACATCTTCCTCCTTAAGGTTTCTTCTTCCTTCCTCCTTCCCTCTTCCCTCTCTCCCTCCTTTGCTCTCCCTCGTGCTCTGTTTTGCAGCATGCTGCTCTGGCCTTCCCATCCAAAGGACTTTCCAGCAGTCACAGCTGGAAACAAAAGCATGGACCAGTTTTGCCAAGGAATTCAGCATGCCGGCTGCAAGGAACTGGCAACACCAGCAAACACAGGCTGGACAAGGGATCTCCAGCTGCTCCAGGTGGTACTATTGCTGCAGACAAGGCTGTCACCTCTACATGCTCCTGCATGGAGCAGGCTAGTGCCAAGCAGCAATGGCCTTATTCTCCACTATGATCAGATGTTCATTAGGCAGTCGGGTGGGGGAAACAGGGAAGCTAACATTGATAACATGAGATTTGGTCCAGGGATTTCCCCCTTCTCTTTCCCTCCAGCTGCATGAGGGGTGCGGTGAGCAGGGACGCTTGCTCTCGCAGGAGGAAAATTCCCCCTCATTGAGGTTAATGAACCCTCCTGGTGTGGTGGCAGCTGTGCCTGGCTGGGAGACAGGCTGCCAGTATTACGTGTTATGCTGCATGCATATCCATCAGCCGCAAGGCTCTGGCAAGAGGCACCGGCAGGAATTAACCTGCAGTAACCCCGCTGCGCAGGGGCAGCCTTGCCGGGGTGTGCCTGCCCAGGCTGCGCTGGAGTATGAAAGCCATTATAATCCGCTCATTCATGGCGTTTAAAGAGCCAGAGGAGTTTTTCCCTTGTTCTCCTAGAAGGGAGGATGGTTTGGAAACAGTAATGCATAGCGTTATCCATCCTGATGGAGCATCGTGTGCTTTACAGAGCCCAGCTCGCCATGTCATCAGAACAACAAGTTTTAAAGTAACATTTTTATTATGAACAAATAAAATTTCAGATCAGCACAACCAGATATCTGTTTCCATATTAGTAGAAATTATTTCAAAAAGTTGTTTTTCTTTTCCAGTACACAAAACAGAGATACTACTATGCAGAAATCCCTACGCTGTGAAAAACCGTATCCTACTCACATTTCAACAGTGACAGAGCTTAGACAATGTGCAGATTCAACTTTCCAGTCCTTCCCTGAACACCCAACACTTGGACATCTGCGCTTTACAATACCAGCGGGGCTGGGAATGGTTTTGGAAAACAAACCAGTCCATGCTTCTGCCAGCAGCGGTGTGCGTGTGGTACACATGCCTCCCTCCTCCACGCTCGGCCTCACCGCACCTCTGGGAGGCAGGGTGTAACCCCCTGCAGCAGATAGGGAAACTGAGGCACCGAGAGCTTTTAAGTGACTTTGTCCCAGGTCACGCAGTGAGCGAGCAGCTAAGCTGGGAACAAGTCTCAGGAGAACGGCTGCTCTAGCTAAAAGGTCCCACTGCTGCCTTCTCTGCTTCTACCTCTTACAGACTCATTTAAGCTAAACATACAGACAACGCATCCAGGATACAAACATGCCACCAAAAATATATATATATATTTATAGATATATATATATATCTCAAAGTTCTGCTTAAACTGTTGTATCTGTTTCTTAATCTAACAAAAATTCTAACTCAAATACATTCAAAATCACCTGCACCCACAGTTCAATGTAGGCAATTAAATAATCAAGAAACCCCTCGAATGTTCATAATTCAGCAAAAAGAAAAAAAATTATGGCAAATAGCTGTCAATACTCCTATGTAT
Organism: Coracopsis vasa; assembly: GCA_026283785.1. Taxonomy (NCBI): domain Eukaryota; kingdom Metazoa; phylum Chordata; class Aves; order Psittaciformes; family Psittacidae; genus Coracopsis; species Coracopsis vasa. The sequence goes on along the minus strand of JANHGB010040203.1, from coordinate 9,303 downwards.
ATTAAAGAAGGATTTAAGGCACCCAGAGATATTTGCCAGTCTACTGTTAAAGTGACTGTGCAAACACCAGGACTGTTTGGTTATACTCCTCAGCTTCCACCCTAATTCCAGATTATGGACCCAAATCAGCACTTGAAATTTCAAAGGAACCCTTAATGTCAAACCCTGCTTCTCTGCTGAGAGAATGTGAAATACTGCAGCATGTCACAGCATGCTTCCCTACCGTGGGGTATGTCACACAACACCTTAAGGGCACCAGGAGCAAGGCAATCATTCTCCTCAGCTTCTCCCCTCCCCATACCCCTTTCAAATTACTGGCAGAAGCAAACTCATCCTCTCTGGAGACTTCTGTGAGTTCAGAGGGATGTAGATTATGACCAAGCCAGCCTGCAATTACAGAGCTAACAGTGTTTTTCCTTTTTTAGAGGGCATTTTCTTCTTTTTCAATGGTAAGATACAATACTAGCCACGACCCCCTTTGCTTCAGCCAGTCTCCAGGAAGTCATGAGCCTCAGAGCAGCAAGGATGCTATCTCCTAATACTGGGAACTGAAGGGCTCCCTGCTCTGTTCCTCCCTGTTGTACCCTCGGCTGAACATCACATTGCCGCTAAGGTCTCAAAACCTTGATGGGTCCCATTGCTGAGCAACAACAAGGCCATGGTGGTAGCAGGGAGGGAAAAGGAGAGGAGAAGGACTTCTTTTCTGAGTGACAAGTGTGCTTTTGTTAAGAAAAACATAATAGGCTGTCCTAGCTCCTGGTGAGTTTCACAGCAGCAAGAGAAAGCAAAGGTGCAGAGACTCGCTCCTGTGAAGTGTGCCTAGGTGGTATGTGTCAGAGCTGAGGCGAGGAAGTTGGCGTCTGCTCTGTCTCTGCCCTCCCTGGCCTGCCTGAATAAGGGAGATGCTGCAAACCCCACTCCAGTATCACCTTGTTCCAGCCACCTCTTGTGCTTTCCTCCAGCTCTGTTTGATGCATTTAAGCAACAAAACCAATACTATTACTACAACTAATAATAATAATAAAAATTAATAATAATGGGGAGAGTTAAGGGGAAAAAAGAAGCACATTCAGCCCAGTGATGGGCTTAGGGGCCACAACGCCCAGAACCTAACCCACCGCCTGAACTCAACCTGTGGTCTCTGCAACTCGCAGGAAACAACACCCACAGTGATTTTTTCCCCAGCACTCTCCAGCTTCGTGCCCACATCATCTCAGTGATATAACTGACCTTTCTACAGCCACCCTTGCTGCCTGTCTCGCCAGTGAAGGAGCGAGGTGGTGAGATGGCTCACTGAGGGGGCTGGGAGGCAAGATAAGGGACTTAGGGCGGAGCAGGGAATGGCAAACGACCCCAGTGGACCCTGGGCAGGAAAGCCCAGAGCTGGCAGACACTAGCATAGCAGCAGTGTCTCATCTTGGAGGTCCTGACTCCCTTGAGCCCCCGTGCCACCTGGTACCTGTTGGTGCTTCTCAGGCACTTGTTAATCGACTGAGCGTAGCCTCTGATGACGGAGAGATGCTCTTGCAGATACTCTCACTCCTCCCTATGCCTGCAGGTGCTCCCTTACCCTGTCCCTGCACTCAGCACGGGATGTGGATGCACAGGGCAGGCATGGACATCAGGACATCTGCCTGCCACCCAGCGGGGACCCTGTTTCTTCAGCACATAAAGCAGCTTAACTCAGCAATGGAGCTTTGGTTTACATCCTTCTCCCCTTCTCTATTTTGGCAAAGTCCCATTTGCCGGCAAAATTCTCAGTGCGGTGGTGAACAAAACCATCCCAGGCTGGTGCCATCCCATGGCAGCCAGTGGCACACCCCTCCTCATCACTGCGGCTCTGCCTTCAGTCCCTGGTGGCACAGGGTACAGCAGGCAGTGCAGGGAGGGAGGCTGTGATGCCAGGGGAAGGAGGTAATAAAGCCACCACACATCCTGGCCACTGATGGACCTGGCTAGAGCTCTGAGAGATTCTGGGGGCTCTCCCCTACCCAGCCAGACAGGCTGTGCATAGGGATGAGGGGGAGAGCACTTTGCAAGAGACATCTCTTTCCAATGGCAACAGAAGGGGATGGGGCTGCTTTTCCCAGGGAGAGCAGTTTAGCCATGCCACATCTGTCAGCAACCCGAGAAAGGAAGAGGGACAGAGGAAAGAATTTTGGGGGGAAGGTGGTGGGAAAGGGGCCACTGACTATGGCTCAACTCTTCAGCTGGCTGGTACAGGCTTCCTTTAACTCCATAGTATATAGCCGGCTGCAGTGGGCCTCCCTCAGGCTGCTTCCTACCAGCTCCTATGCCAGGGAGAAACCAGGACAACATAAAGCAGTGGGAATTGGGGTAGAGGGGCTGGAGAGAAAGAACAGAAAGAAGAAGGAGAGGAGGGAAAGGGGTGGCCTTGTGTTATAAAAGGCAGAGTCCTAGATCTTAAGTACATCATGTAAAATACAGCATGGGAGGGGGGTTAAAACTCATTATCATTATCGTAAGCAAACTGGTAGCATTATTCAGTAGTCAGTAAACAGAACATTAAATCTTTGTCCAGCGTGTTCAGAGGGGTCAGGAAGGGAGAAAGGGAGAAAAAAGGAGGAAGGAGAGGTGTGGATGTGTGTGTGAAGGGAGCGGGAACTCAGCCACTCTTGTGACTCCCATCTCCAGTCCGCATTTTCCGAGCCAGGATGACCTCCTTGGAGACCTTCTTGCGATCGCTGGCCAGCCCCAGGAGGCACATGAGGTCGATGAAGGCTGTGGTTATGTTGAAGCGCCAGCCAAACTCACTAGTGGAGTAGTCATAGGGGAAGGTGTGGTGGTAGTTGTGGAAGCCTTCTCCTGCAAAACACAACCAGGGAGAGGATGTTGCAGAGCTCTAGATTGATGGCCCCTTTAACCTGGCCCAAAGCACCACATTCCTGAAACAGGCTCTGGATTGAGTCCAGGCTCCTCTCAGCCCAATTTCGCCTCTGCAATCTACCCCATCTCATTTGGGTGTGCTCCAGCATGCCCAGGCTAGCCCAAGTGAGGCAATGACAGTCACAGAGGACCTATGGTGCTTTACTGAAAAATGAATGTGTGGTGAGGAACTGAGAAAGGCCCTGGCTCACCGACTGCACCAAAACACCAGGGGAATCATAACAGTTCTTCCTCTGCCACCATGAGAAACCTAGTAGTGGTTCAGCTACTAGCTAGACCTGCAGCAAGTCCCCAGCAAGCAAGGCTAATAAATACTTCTGCAAAACTTGGCAGTCCTAATGCCAAACCCAAAGGACATTTCCAGATGAGAATAATGCAGACAGACTTCTGTTAAGCGATCTACCCATCAGTGACCATCTGCTCCAGATACACAACACTGGCTTCAGTGCTCCCTCACCCCTTCGATGACATCGCCTGGACTTCTGCCCCTACCCTCCTGAGTCTCTTTAGTTAAAACCCCTCCCTGCTAAAAATCCAGGAGCAGATCCCTCAGAGGTGGAAATCAGTGCAGCCCCAGTGATATACAGTGATGCAAACCAGCTTGGGATTTGGGCTTGGGAGAATAGATCAGGGCAAATGCTGACCCTGGGGTATACTTTCCTAGGCCCCAAAATTTCAGGAAAACACATGAGATGATCTGGCTTGTCTCATCCTCAGGTACCTCCAAAATCATCATCTGCCCTGAGAATGTGTCCAAATGTGCATCTGCTGGTTTTCAAATTGACAAATCTAAGACAGATAAGCAGAGACTGCAACATGCATTTTTCAATCTGGTGAACTCAGCAGAGAGACCTTCAAGTAGGGTAAATAAAATATTGCTATGAGATAAGGAGGTGCTAAGTGTAGCAGTCATTTCCAGCCTGGAAAGAGGCTGGTGGGAGCTGATAACCCCACTGCCGTTATGTACTCACTGGCCAGCCTGGGAAACACCCCCGGATGCAAAGACTGAAGGGGAATGGTGCAGGGGAAAATAGGGACACCTGCATTCACAGAACTTCCCAGAAGCAGCTGCAGTCCCAAGGGGCAGTCCACGCACTACAGTATACCCACAGCAAAAGACATGGATGCTGAACATACCTAGAGCCCCCAGGCTGACCAGGGTGTTCTCCCGTGGGTTGATGTACTGATCATACGGCCGGTTGCCAAACATGTGGGCAGCACTGTTCACTAGCCAAGTGGCATTGAGCCCTATGGTGTAGCGCAGGATGGCTGGAATGAAGAAGCTGATGATGATGGATTCATCCCAGAAGTACCAGGGCACTAAGGTGGGCAACATGAAGCACAGCAACACCACCGAGGGCTTGTAGTATCTGGAAAGGAAGGGACCAGGAGGAAAGCGCTCAGTGGCAGCAGCAGGACAGCAAAGGCTGGTTCAGTCCTCCCTTTGGAGGATTTACAATCAGCTATACAGGGAAAATTGAGTGCAGAAATACCTCGCTCCTAAGACCTGTATCTTTTGTCCTGGATGTGCAGAAGCCATGCCTACAGACTCACAAGTCTTATCACCAGGCAGGAAACTCAAAGTCAAGTCCTGCTCTCCCTGTCTCAATCTCACATGTGCACAAAGCAATATCCCAATCACCATGAGTCCAGACACCAGCTGCTGCCTTTGGCTTCCTCTGCCATCAAACAGATGAGCATGTGGGGTCTCTCACGCTAAAGGCATGGGAGCAGAGAAAGCTGAACCACTCTGATCACCCATGAGAGAAATCACAGGCACAAAAAGGAGGGAAGCCATAAACTTTGTGTGATGCATGTGGGATCGATCTAGGGACCTCCCGAAGGTGTTTACTATATGGGTTCAGTACGCCATCCCTGCAGCCCTAGTGACAGGCTCGCTTCCTCTGGGGATCAGCTCCACTATAGCCCCAGACAGTTGATAACCCATCCAAGAGGCACCAGCAAAACAAGAGTGTCCTTCCCCGTTACTGCCTCTTTCATGTCCCCACTTCCAACCCCTCTTTCACCACACTGTTTCCAGAAGACTGGTGGGAGAGGGTCCAAAGTCGTTTCCTGGAAGGCACACCACATCATCTCCAAAGATGGCCCACAGGCACCTGCAGGTGCCAAAAGCAGCCAAAGCAGCAGCTGGGCTGTGTGTGGGAAGGCATGGAGGTGCTTTGCGGAGGGAAGCTCAGCCTGCTGCTGGCAAGATGCTAAAGGATAGGCGGGCAAGACAGGGGTGTGGGATGGCTGGAGGCATCACTAGATACTGAATACTTCCTATAGGAGTGGCACGGCTCATTTCTCACAGTTCACCCCACTGCAAAGCCTTGGGCAGACTGAAGACTCATATTTCTCGCATGATGTCCTTAATCCCCTCATGCTCCGTCAAAAGCGCTTGGGGTCCCCAGCACATTTGTGGGGTCCCTGCTCCATTCCACAATGGCTCTGTGCTGAGGCTGAACCCACCACTCACCTCCGCTGGAACATGACCACTTTGTCAGCCTTTAAATCACTCAGATCCAGCTTCTGGCCCTTCTCTATGACATCCGGGTGCTTGCGCACCAGCAGCCAGCCGATGTGGGAGAAGAAGAAGCCCCGCATGGCATTGTGTGGGTCCGCGTCTGTCTCAGAGAACTTGTGATGGACACGGTGGTCCCGGGCCCACTCATAGATGTCATTCTGCAAGGCAACAGGAGTGGAGACTAAGGGCCAGAGCAGGAGATGTTTCCTTCAAATTGATAAAAGAGCCTAAAACATTTAGACACCCAAATCCCACTGACCTGAACTTGTATCAGCCATTTTATCTTTCATTAGCATTTGGAGTTTTTGGCTTTTAAAACAAAGTTCAGGTATTCTTTGCTCAAACTCTTCAGCTGTCTCTGAAATCTGCTTCTTTTGTGGGCTGCCTTTTCATCTTTTCAATTGGCTAACCTAGGGCTTTGGTTTGCACATCCTCTACAGCATCACAGGCTCTGACTGGTCAGCCTGTTCCCCCACCCCTGCAATAGCCAGCCCTCAGTGGTCAGTTGGTGCCTCCTCCCTCAGATGTTCTTGTTGGTCACTTGTCCCCATCCCTACACAGTGCCAGCTGGGATTGATCAACCTGCCCCTTCCCTTCACCCTGACATTTTCTATGGGTCAACCTGCCTTGCTTTTCCTGGGATTGCCAAATCAGACCTGTTAAACTTGGGGCAACGGTTTTGTTATTTTTTTATTCAATTGGAAATCAAAACAGTCTTAAAATTAAGGCCTCTCTTCAGAAATAAAATAAATACACCATTTCAATGACAGTTGTCAAAAACATCCCACTTCAGCCCCATAACCACTCTGTTAAGCTGGAAAATCAATAGTTTGGAAAATGTCAAAGCTTCCATCATTTGTATTACGAAAAGATTGCTTTGGCCAGTTTTAAGAGGAGATATTAATGAACCTATGCTCATTCCTTTATACCAAGATTTTGGTGAAACAGAGATCCAAGCCCACCTCTATTGCCTGTATTACACAAAAGGCTCCTTAATCTACTAAGTACATAGGACTTTTCCTCAAAACACTTTGAAGGTAGAGAAGTGGCATAATCATCCCTGTTTCTTGCCTGTAAAGACCAAGAGACTTATCCGCACAGGGAGCCTGTAGCAGAGAAACAACTCTTCAAGTCCCTCTCAAGTGCTGTAACCGTTCCTCGTTAACCTGAGATAACATTATTTACTACCAGGCCATGCAATAAGCCAGTGAGAGATATGGGCCAGGATTCAACTATCATTTGTTTCCAAATACTGGGAACAGCTGCCTTCCTTCCAGCCAAATCCTGAACACCTCAAAGCATCTGATCTATGCACTGCTGTTAGCTAGAGCGTGGCCGCTCAGCATTCCCCCAGGAGAGGGTAGCTCAGCAGCCTTCCCTATCTAGTAAGAAGAGAAATACAACCAGTACCCATGTCGGAAATGTTTCACCTGTGCCTGAGGTTTCCCTTTCATGTTCCAGACCCTACACAGTGCCATGTAACATGAGAAAGCCCAGCCTTTTATCTCTCTATAGATCTTACTTTGGGACCACCTCTCACTGCAGCCCTGTCTGAACATCACAGCTTTCCTGGCCCAGCAAGCAAAACCTAGGAGAATGCCCCCTTCCTTGGGAGTTACCAGCTACAGGCTATAACCAGAAGAGCTTCTGCAGTGCTGCAGCTGCCTGTCTTGCAGGTGGAAGAGGTGACTAGGTGCACATTTCTCAAATTCTCTGAAATCAGAAGCCTCAGATCCCTGAACAGCCAACAGGCATTTTCTGGAGGACCTCAGATAGGGTAATCTTCTCTGGCCTTAAAAGTTACTGGTTTGGTCTCAGAGCTGCTGCCACTAACAGGAAGGAGATAAATTGAGAATAAATCTTCTCTGGATCTCATTGAAAGTAACTGTTAAAAAAAAAAAAAATCCACGGGGAACAGTACTGAATTTTCAGTAAAACTTTGGATTAGTTCCTATTGAAGCTGAAATATTTGTCTGTCTCTCATCTTTGTCTACTCCCATCCGCTACAGCAATAGCTCAGCAAATTCTTTCCCCCTCTGCCCTATAACCCTGTGAAAGAAAGATGGTCTTTGTACAGGACTAGCCAATGCAACCCATCCCGTTCTCCTGCTGAGTGCTGGACCAGGTGCTGGAATCAACAGCTTGGTCGTTCCTCATGAAAGACTGGTTTGGTACTAACAGAGAATAGGAAAGTCAGTGGTGTTTTAGAAAGTTTTTCAAGGCTAAGAAACAACCCAAGCTCCATCCCCACCCTGTTTTGGTTACACGTCAATGAAGTGATATCCTCTGTGGCTACACAGGGGGGAGAAACAAGATAACGTCTCTAAAATACTTGGTCCACTTGGGCTTTTCCCTCCCCCATACCTCAGCTGGAGAATAACTCGAGGGCACAGCACTGATGCTTTTCTCTTCCCCTTTTTCTAGCAGAAAGTGCTGTACCCTGCCACCCTCCCGAGTACTTCCTACACACGAGCAAGCTTGTATGAAGTCCCTTCAAGCACAGTCAGAGGACAGAGTGCCCTTACAGCTGCCTCCCAGCAGCAAACCCAAGAGGCCACCAGGATTTTTCTGTGCTGTGCCAATCTGGGTTTTCACTCTGACTTCTGAAGGGCCATCTCTTTTACAGTCGCAGTTTGTTTGCTGTGTGGACTGTGAAGTACTCTGAGTGGTTAGGCAATATCCTGAGGTGTTTATCAGCTGCCCACAGTCACTTGGGCCACTCTGAATAGGCCCAACCCTTCTCTCCTTGAAACATCACTGACCTGGGGTGACTTTCTGGAAGCCAGTGGTGTGACTTATAGCAGGGTTATTCATAACTATCACTCTTCTGAACCACAGACATGCCCCCCTAACTGCATAATCTCAGTAAGTCTTTGGTCTTTCTGCAACAGCAATTTCCACAGCCTGACTCCCTGGGCTGTGCAGATGTTTCCCCCCTTATCAGCCATGCAGCAAGAGGAGGGTGAGGTAACACTAGGAGAGCACTTAGCACTTTCATGCCTTTCATGGGAACAGGAGCAAGCATAGGGAGACCACACCTGGAGGGAAAGGTACATTCCTGCTTTGGAGAGCTTTCCTAGCCCTGGTCATGGCCAACAGTCCTCCCCTCACCCAGTTCTTCTCAGAGTCACCCTCTGATGGGACAAAGTGGAGACAATGAGACAGTCTCTAGCACATATTAGATGGAAAGGTCAGGTTGTTTCCTAACAAGAGGTAGTAGGAGAGAGGAACTTCTCCATCAGCTTGTGCCACATATCTGAGACAGGGGTTCAGGGGAGCAACTCCTTCTGAGGAACAGAGGCGCATTGAGGAGGTGCTTACCTGGAAGGCCATGGAGTTTGCAATAGTCAGGAAGATCCGCAGGGGCAGCGTGGCTTTGTAGGACCGATGGCTCCAGAGGCGGTGAGATCCAGCTGTTATCCCAAGAGCACTCAGCAGGAAACACAGAAGAGCTGGAGAGGAAAAGAAAGTGGTGCAACAGTTAAAACAGGTCAGCCTGCAGCAAAGTTTCAGGCAGAGCAACACAAAGGCAGGCCTTGCCCCAAAGCTGTATAAGCAAGAGAGGAATCCGTGGAGAGCAGAGATCAGGGCCGTGAAAATCAATGTGAAAGTGCACAAGCTACAACAGGCTTCATAAGCAACATGGAGCAAATCACTTCAGCTCTTAAACTCTGACAAGGGAGGAGGCTCTCCTCCACGAGACTTGTCACAAGGGTTGGTTCTTGAGCACTGTGCCATCTGTCATGGTGCAGGATCATCAAAATTGTATAAAGTGACTGCTTCCATATAGCCCTGTGGTAACAGGTAACAGCTCTGCAGTCCACCTCAGAACAGCTTCTGCCGTACCAACCACCCAGTAAAATTAACTA
>JANHGB010040200.1:1931-42859 GCA_026283785.1 Coracopsis vasa | reverse complement strand
TAGAACTTCCTTGTCAACTGAAAGATATATAAACGAGCTTGTAGAATAAACTAGGTCTTCGATCTTTCTTTGGAGTCCGTGTTGTCAATCCCCTCAAAAGTGTCCATTATTGTGAGAATTACTATGTAACCAGGGTGTGCATGATAAGGACAAGAGTATACTTACCAGTGGAAGTGATGTTGCCATGTATGCAGTGGCAATTTTATCTGCTTGGTGTTTTAGTTTCCTTAAATTCACAGAAAGCTCAATTAATTTTTCCTGAGGTATGAATAAAATAAATCATTAAACACAGTTGGCGAAGTTCTTTTCAGTTGATAGAATTACTATGCTTTTTCCTTTTGAGTTTGTCACAGTGATGTAGATAGAGATGGTGACAAGAAATTCTGTTTCACTTGGGTACTACATTGCTGACCATTGGGAATGCTGTATAGATGTGTAGTAGTGAATACGGTGCTTGTGCTCTTTACTTGTTAGAGTTGTTATCCAAATTCTTATATCTGGTGGTCTGATTCATCTTGTAGGAATGGGTAGTTGTGGTGCAAGGTTCCCAGTCACAATGGGAGAGGAGGCCGGGGGCCTGGGTTAGCTACAACGTGTACTGGCCCCACAACTTTGAGGTAGTGTAAGTTTAACAGCAGTTGTCTTGCATGCAGGTAGTACTACATGGGTACACTTCTATTACTGCAAAGCATAGCTGTTTTCCCAAACTGCTGTTCTTTTCTCAAGGTAGGTATTATTTATAGAGATAGTACTTCGTTTTTCATTAATTTCTTGTGATACCTTAAGGCTACCTTCTTCATGGGTAAACCACTTAATTTTTGACTTCCAAAAGGTGCAGGTAGGGAATGCCTACAGTCTTCCATTGCCTTGTCCTTTTAGTGAATTTTGTGAATTTACTAATTTAACAAGCAAGATAGGTTGTCATGATGATGTTAACATGTTTCTGGTGCTTTCTCGCATAAGATAAAAGTTAAGGCCAGGTATGAATTGTCTCCTAAAATAAGAAAAGCCTTTTAAAGCATAATATCTGGTTAGCATTTTACTTCCTAGAAATGTATATTATGCAGTATCTCTAAATGCCATAGCCTACATGCCAGCTAGCCTATGTCTGTTATAATGATAAATTCCAGGGCATCTAATCCAAAATCATATTATGTCTGAAAGCTTCTTCAAGTTATTTCTCAGAAAAAATGCAATCTTATCATGAGATTTAAACAACTGACTTCCTTCTGCCAGGGAAGACTGGTTTTGTGCTTTTGAGAATCTCTGCAGAACTTAACTGCATACTAGTGTCACATTAAGAAATTCTGATTAAAAATCATAGAAGTTTGGGTGTAGCAAGTGTGGACAAAAGTTGAACTTCTTGCTCATAGGACTCCTGATTTTTAATGTCATTGTACTTACTATGGCAAATTTATCATCTGCTAGTTAATGCTGCATTCAGGGGTTTTCTAGTGCACAATTTATCGAGGAGACTGGTGCTGAATCATTTTGTATTTCATCCCAAGTACCATGAGGATAAAAGAGACAAAGCTTCTGCGGTGGACTTACTACTGCCAAATCATAGTTCATGACTCTCCTCACTGTTTTTTTGACCTGGAGTTTTTGTGTTCTCTCTCTCAGCTCACATAGTTTTTAACATCTAAGCAGCTACTCCAGAGGAAAACCGCCCTATTCTCTTCTTGGCTTTCAGTATGACCCCTGGCAGCGACTTAGCTCTTGTGTTCCTTGATTTAATTACATGTAGAAAGTGGAGATAATTACCCCAATTGAGGAATAGTTTAAGAATTATCCCTTTACAAATAAAGAAGTTTCCAGGGGTTAGTGGGGCGAGTCAGAAGGGGACCAGCCTGCTGATTAATGTAAAAACCAAAACCCGATCCTGCCGGATTGCCAGCTGTGCAGCTCCACTTGTGGTTTACTGAACTTCCCCTTTTGAGCAGAAGGTCACGAACATGTGAAACTGTGAATGGATTTTGAATTGTGTCTCACCTTCTGCTAAGACTGGATATGAAGGATATAGTCACTAGTTCCATCTATGGTATTTTGCAAGTTTGTTATGAAAAGGGGACACTTTCCATTTTTCTGTTTATTCACTTTTCATGAACCATTCAGGAACAACAGTAAAACAACCTGAGCTTATCATTTACCCTCACATTATATTTAGATCAAAGAGTGATTCAGTTGGATTAATTTAGCTTACATTTAATTAGAAGTTATGACCATATTTGAGGTTGAAAGATAGGCTTCTGTTGACTTTGCCACCTGAGTTACTTGCAGTATAAGTAGTATACAGAGTAGAAGAGAAATTGAAAGCAATTATTTTTCTAATTTGCTGTGTAGTAGTCTTTTGACGTTTGTGTACCTGGGTGAAACCAAGACACAATTTGTGGCTCTGAAATATTCCTGAGAAAGCAGAGAGCTGTTGACTCTGCAGAAATGGGAGGCTTTATTTAACATTTAGGTAGTACAGCTGTTAACAGATTGGCAAAATGTAAATGTAAAAGATTGTTTTAATCCTGCTAGATATTTTCTTTGGCTGATCTTGTGTATTTCATGCTAAAATTGATTTTAAACATGAATGTAAGCAGTTTGCTCCCTCCAGATCAGTGCAACTGGTACCTTCTGCAGGCAAAGGCACATACAGCAAGGGCTAGATACTGATTTTTGACTCTGTCTTCTTTCCTAATAATCAATCAAGAAGTGTGTGACAGCAACTACTTCTAAGTTGTTACTATGAAGTATTTCTCAGGACAGCACAAGAAGAAAATGTCAAATTTTGTTTTAAGAAAAGGTTTATTTATTTCTTTATTTTTACAAGTAGTGTAGAACAGCAGTCTTCAGATAGCAACCTGCTGAACCCAGGACACAACCCAGCCTTATATGCTCTTCCCAAGAGTAAAACATGCGGGCTAAGGGGAGTATTTTGGGTTCTTCAAAACTTAAATCACTTCTGCAAAAGTGATTTGGAAAGTGGAGATGCCTGTGGCTGGTGATCTGAGAGGTGAGGATAGACCTTAAACTCTCTCCATGTTTTCTGCTGTATAATGAACCTTGACCAGGAAATGTCTAGCTAGAACATTTGACATTCAACTGAATAGTCATTATGTGTGGAATTTGGTAATCTGGACTCCCTCATGAAAATGTGAGTAGTAAGAGGAAAGCCTGCCTAAGGGAACAGTATTCAGAGAGGTGAAAGCGATCTCCTGGTGTTTTCTGTTCTGCTTTCCAGAAAATTATCAGTGACTTGTGGTTTGAAACATGACCGGAAATTAACAGCTTCTACCTTGTGCTCCTGAGTGCATCTGTGATTTTTTTGGGTGTCAAGGAGAATGTGCAGAAAGGTCTATGCTGTATTTCAGATGTCCAAGGTTCTTTACCTGGCTATGGGGAGATGTTGTGAGAATTTCCATGGTTCTACACTGTGTAGAGAAATCAGGAGGTGTAGCTGCTAGTGAAAGACTCTAGCCTTAAGGATAGGTACATGTGCGTGTGACATGGGCTGAGATAAGAGAACTTCCTTCCATAGTGGTTTGACCACAGCTCATCGACTGAAAGGGGAGTTTGGGGGCATTGTGTAGGCAGGAAGGACCTGCTGGCTGGTCATTTTGATGGGTAATACAATGCAGTAGCCACTTAGTTTTATCAAGGCTTATCCAGGTCAGGCTCTGACCTGGCCTCTGTCTGGCCATGTAGCTTTAGAGTTGTATAGTTTGTATTAAAATAATACAGACTTTTTTTCAGCCACTAGTTGTGCTTTTGAAAGAATTTCCTTGTAACCGTCTTGCTGTGGTATAAGTTAATCCTTCCGAATCCTGAGCAGCAGCTGTGACACCTTGCCTCTTACTGTGACACAGACTGCTTTCACAAACAAATTAAGCAAGTTACACAGAGTGATGAATGGCATGTTTTAATGCAAGTCTCCTGTTATATTGTCAGGCAACAGTGCAAAACAATAATTTACAAATTTCAAAAAGTTTCTCCAAAGCTAAGTAAGGTAATAGTAAGTACAGCTTTCCCACAAAAGTCTTGGTTGAAGTGTTGTTGATAATCCATCAGTGGGGGTGGATTTGAACTTGTAATAATATGTGATCGTTCTGTACTGATATCGAAACTACCATTTCACAGCATAATGTCAACTATTCTTTATCTGAATGGAAAAATCTGTTTGTCTTGTGTTAAGATCTTGGTATCTGACATGTTGGAATATTTAAGTATCTGATGTCATTCCTTTACATTTCATTAATGCTATTATGATATGTTTTCTGAAACATATTTATTTTGACTTATTTTTAAGTAAATGCACAAACATTTACAGGATTTTGGTTAAACATTTTAGCAAAACAACCCAAACTTCAGCAGTAGCTCTGAAACTTGTGGTGCATAATTGGTAAATTTAAATTATTTTTCCAGTGTTTGTTTTATAATGTATCTACATTGATTTTATTTAAAGTTAATTCCATGTGGATTTAGACTTATAAGCCCCTGGCAGTTGCTGTATTATCATAATTCTTTTTTTCTTCTTTATTAGTATAGTTAATATTTTAACATTTTAAATTCATTAAAATGTGAGTTTAAATTGCTTGTTGGTCACTGTGCTTGCTGTTTAAATAACCAACCAGGTCTTTTCCCCATCCCCTCCCTCCCAACCACTGTCTAAGTCCAACTGTGTAGACTCCAAATATCTGTTGTTTCATTCTACTTCTCTGCTTAACATTTCCAGGCCTAAGTTGACTGAAAAGTTTATGACTATGATCAGGAGACTGTACTGCAGTTTTGTCTGCCTGTTTGAGTTGCACTTAATTATTTCTTTGGTAGAAGAGGGTGTAAGAATCTAAATACTATCATTTTGGGGCTAGGTTTACAATCTAAAGAATCACTTTCCTTTCTTTGGTAATCTGATGATTTAGGGAGTAGAAAACCAAGGGAGTGTCCTAGTCAGTGGTCTGTGGCACCCTTGATTTGAGAAAGATTTTCAGGGACTAAAAAGAGTTAACAAAAGGTTTTTTAATGTTTCGTTATTTATTTTGGTTCACACCCCAGGTCCCCAGACCTGTAACTCTTCTTGTGAGCGTTGGATTTGGGGCCTTTAGGAAACAAAAAAGCTGGTATTTTTAAAGCATTGCAATGGTTGTCTTTGTGAGTGGAATCTTTCCCTTTGCCGCAGCCGTGCTTGGCTTTTAATGCTCGTTTAATGAGCAATTTAATGCTGACAGAGTCAGATTTAATGTGAGATGCCTGTTTTGCTCTGGTTTAGGGAATACACGTGTGCCTTGCATGCTTTTTTGCTTGGAAAAGGTGACATGACCCTGAGAACTGAAGCATGCCAAGAAACTTGCCAAGGAGCGAAGCAGGGCAGACTGTGAAGCAGGGCCGTTCAGGTATCCTGCTGGAGACAGCCACACTTGGGTTGTGTTAGAATCATTACAAAGGCTTAGCTGGGAAGTTTGTGGCTTTTAATGCCATTTCATGGTAGTAAAACTGGTTGTCCCACCAGCTAAAAGAGTTGGTGTTTTAATAGAATAAGCATTTGATTAATGAAACAACATGTACTGTACAGAAGAAATGGTCATAAAAAGCTGCTTTTTAACTGCCTAAAGTACCTTTTGCAGCTTGGAACCTTTTATCACCTTGTAAATCACCCCTTGAGATAAATAGCTGAAGTTAGACAAGGCACACTTCCATTACCAGCATATCCTCCTTTGGATATTATTACAGAGCTTGGGCTGCAGCTGCTTCAAAGCTGCCCTTCTCACCAACACATTTTTACATCTTGCTTTCATTATGCCAAGGGCACATTCTGTGTTATTGCAGTGGCTTTGTTTTTAATAATCTTCTCGATGCAAACATTCAGACCTCAGGGGGGTCCGCTATTTCTCCTTATGGTCACATTCCTTCTCTTACAAGGTGGTGACCAGTTTTTGCCACTATTGTTCTATTTTATAGATAGTGTTCAAAGGTGCTAGTTAACAAAGACTTCGACGTACTCAGGAGGAGAGGGAGATGCATAAGAAAGCCTACTGTAACCTGAATATAGAAGAGAAAATAAAGTTATGTCATTTTCATTATGGGGGATTGAAAACTTCTCATTGCTTTCAGTGGGAGTATAAGTAGGAAAATAAAAGACATGACCCTAACAACAAACAGATGGCATTCCCTTTTCTGTGATTTTGTACACTTTTGAAGTTGTAGAGGAGCCGCATAAGCAGTCATGCTTTCAATTATTTTCCCCACTAACAGCGGCAGACACAAAATTTATTTGTTCTTTCTGACTGATTAGTCTTCCATTCCAGTCAGTGTGTCTGAGCTCTAAATTCTCTCTGTGAAAGAGAAATAAACTTCAGAAACTTTTTGGCCTCAAAACTAAAGGAAGTATTTGACTAAGTTTAGATTCTCATTTTGCTAACCTCTTACTTATTTTGCCCTTCCTTGGAATTAAAATGAAGGCTGCGATGATATGTCTTTGGTTTAATAGAGCACCCAGAAACTCTGCTTTTCCATCAGAGGCATCTCTACACAGAAAGAATAGAAAAACCTTGCAATTTCTTTTTCTTTGCTTTCTCCATCCTTGCTGGGATATAAAACAAGCAGCCAGTTTTTAATGCCTTTTCTTCTCCACAATAATTGCAAGAAATCTCTTATCTCATGTTGCTACAAACCTGAAAGCATAGCCTTATAAATAGAGAATATGGTAAATCCCATAAATACTCTAAAATGGAAACACAACACAATGTCAAAGCAGTGAAAATTAAAATAATATATTCCCAATATGGCTTAGAAATAGCTATTTTGTTTCATAGTAATGATAAGCTTAGAAACAAGAGCATTTTATGTTTCACCGTACTTTCATGCAACGGTCTCAAAGCACTTTACAATTGTAAATTAAGCAGTGTTATAGATGGTGGAGAAGTAAGTTAACATCTTGGAGATGGAGAAACAAAAATATGGAGGGGGGAGAATAATGTAACCCATAGTTAGAGGCAAAAGTAGGAAGGCAAGCACAATTTTTTGATTCATGTATCTAAATTCTGTGAGCTTGACAGTCATACCTCACAACATATATTTTCATGTAGATTTTGAAACTATACTGCAGCTACCTATGCTGTTATAAATCAGTGGTCATGGGGAAGGAAATGAGATATTTCTCTTGAGTTAGATTTCTGACTCTGCCATTGATTTGCTAGGTATCTGCGTCTTAACGTAGCTCTGCAGTTTATTTGTCCTTTGGACACGTGCACTGATATCCTTGGAAGAACTAGATAAATGGAAACAGGTTTCTTTCTCTGCTGAAGATGCTGGCTCATAGCTGTGACATCTCTGTGCAGGTTCTTCTTCTTCATCATGCTCCAGAACTGATAAAGACCTGCATATGTTCAGAAACTAAGTGGAGTTTTTCAGCAACTTTCATTGGCATTTTTTCAGACTCTCAGGGTACAATGAGATAAGAAATAGCTATGGGTATACTAGACAGGGCTGTTTGTAAAAGGTATTACAGGAATCCTCTTAGCAGCATGCACAGTGATATGATTTCTTATTTGTGGACACCAGGGATGAGGCTAATCTGCAAATATTGATGAATACTTTTACATTTTAGATAGTTACGATAGCCCTTGGCATGGCACATATCTCATCTTTGTCCTAGGATGATGTCTAGGTAAGGTATGATGTATTATGCCTCTTTGTGTCATAGAAAGGAAGACTTGAATGACTGTCTTAGATGTAGTCGTCTACACTGCATGCCTCCAAAGTTAGATTACTCCAGCCAGCGCTGCTCCTGGATGACATAGCTTACTTTTGGAAAACTGCTTTGTCTATAGGTCTTGGCCAGAGGAGTTAGAATCCCTTTTTCTTCCTTTTAGTGAATTTACCTTAGGTGAAGTGCCAGGCCAAAGCCTTCAAAAAACCATGTTAACAGTCTGTATCAAGTATTGTTTCCCACAGAATGTAAAGAAAATCAGTTAAATCTGAACTGAATGAGTGTATTACCTGTGCTTTATCTTTTCATCAAGCAATGATTTAATAACCCAAGCAGGCCTGCTTTTTATTTTTTTCCTTTATGTCAGCCTTTTGTGTGAAGGGTCACTGAAACCTCCCCTTTCTTTCCTCTTTTCCCATTCTATTAATTTCCAGGGTATTGCGTCCTTGATCTTAGAAATATTTCCAAGAAAAGCAATGTAACAGAATTCCCTGTAGTGAATCTTCAGTGAAACCTTCCTGTCCTAGTCAACCATGGTTTCTAATTAGGAATAAACCAATATGTTTCACTTTCATTAATTTTTCAGTGCAGAGTTCTTGCTCTGCTCTTTTATATAGTGCACTCTCTGAATCTTCATGTTTTGATGATGACAAATAGTATTTCATTGAAATGCTTGCAGTTTTTTTCCCCTAAAATGTAGTCTTATTCTTCAAGCTTCAAAAATAGCTCCCCACATGCTTTTAGACATTCTAGTAATCAGTTTGCAGCGTTAATGACACTGAATTTAGAAATGGTCCAAAGAGACAAATAGCACATATGGATGTAATGAGACTAGAATTTTGAAAGAGAGTTTTAATTATTCGGTTATCTTCTAAGCGAGCTGAGGGACAGCTGTGTTAAAAAGGCTTTGCTAGAAAGAAGCAGAATCAGAGGTAGAGATGACTAATGCTGTTCACAAATTCAGCATGTTCCATTGTTTGACACTCTGTGTGTGTCACAGAGAGTTAAGATCTAAGCAATGAGTTTCTATTATGGTGTTGCAAAGGACGTCTTAGTCATAGCATTTCTTTTCAAAGGAATATGAATAACTTGGCTACATGAAGAGGTAAGGTACCTCTAATAAGCTTTTTTTTCTTGTTGCTTTAAAATCCCTTTCACCAAGTACTAGACACACTAAGGACATTTGGATTTCTGTCTTTGAGCAACAGAAAGAATGAAAGGAGCTAAAGAAATATAACTAAATACAGAAAGGAGCTAAATACATATCTCTTACAAGACTATTCAGGTTTTCCCTGTTTCAGCTGGTAAGATTGATACAAAAACACGATTGATAGTTGTAATCTAAAAATTTGATTATCTGTCTACACATGACAGAATTCATCTTGCACATCCAAAGTAGGAAGAAATTTTGGACCTTAAGTCTTCTTATTGACTTAGGTGGTCAATAGATCAAGCATGTTGTACATTTTCCCCAGTTTCTGGAAATAGCAGCAGAAAAAAATGAATAATCTTTGTTGCTTGGAACTGATGAGGAAAATATGTGATTTCAGGAATAACAAAAATGGGAGAAACTTCCACAGTCACCGAGAGATCGATGGCCTTGGCCTCTGCTGGGTTCTCATTATCCTTTTTGGGGCTGTCTCATTTTTGAAGCAGGTCTTGCTTTTTGATTATTCATATATGGTTCATTTTTTTTTTGTCTTTCTTTTTGGCCCTTGCCTTTTCACGTGACCTTCTCCAGCATTGTTAGCTGAGAATTTTAAGAGAGTTGGCTGTCAAATTCAGAGGGGTTTGAGTACTAACTTGCCGTGAACATCTCAATTTGTAATGTGTGCTACAGTTCTGCATTTTTCCACATTTCTCTTAACTTATTGGAATTATCGGTGTATTTGCTGTTGTATTCAGCAGACATTTTACATATATTCAAGATGCATACAAGTGTTAGAATTCAAATACCTCTTTTTACTACCTCAGGAAATTTGAATGATATTTAATATAAATGTTCAGTAATTGTTGTGTAAAGCAAAAATAATGTGTATTTCATGTTTTTGCTAGTGTATTTAAAAGCAGACTGCAGTAAACAACTAGCAGCCGGTGAATTAAGTGCTGTGATTTCTTTAGCTTTTCTGAGAACATGTATTTTCTTAGTAGCTGTCAAATGTTCATTTCATGCCCTTCTCTAGATTCTATAAGAAAAAATGGTGGAACCAATTTTAAATTGAATTTTTGAGGGAGGAAAAATATATATTGCATTTGAGTTGACAGCTTGTAGAATAAGTTTCAAGCTTATGGGATTCCAAATACTTGAGTTTTTAATGCCTGTAAAATAGGGAATTTGTACTGGAAACAACCATGGTGCCAGATATACTACAGTGATGTTGCTGGTAGGACTGTAACTAACTGAAAGATGTAAGATAATGCACTGATACATTATTGTAAAAGTATTGTGAATTTGTAACAAGCTGAGTTTGAAATTCTGTTATTGAAATCTGACTCTATTCGAGAAAATCATGGAGTGTATATCAAGGCATCTTTTTTGTTCTCTTGATCTCCTAGTATTTGGGAATGTTCATTTGAGCTAGAAGTTATTGCCCTCGCTCCACAAATGTCTACAGAAAACCAGACAAATGAGTTTCCATAGCTTTGGACTTGCAGCTTTCTCATAAAAAAAAAGTCATATTTGATAGATACAGCCCTACCAAGGTTGACTGCAGCAGATTTAATTTGGTCTTTCAAGCACGGATTAAAAATATTGTTCTTGTTCCAGTTAGAACATAACCACTTAAGTTTCAATACAAAAGGGGCTTTTTCATCATCCCGAAGCATGCACTCTCGAACATTTTAACTGACAGCGTTTTAGTATTTGCATTATCTTTTCTTGCTTGTACATTTTTCACCAGTGACAGATGATAAGAGTTTATGTGAGGAAAGATCTGCAGTAACATCAAGAAAAGGCTTCGTATTCCGTATTATTGGGGACTGCAGAAGAAATTGGTGATGGCTAGAAACTGTATTAAAAATCATTGCATTTTCCATAATGAGCATTTTTGCATATTTGGCTGATGCTGCTCTTTTGCAAGGAGGCATGAAACATCAATCTTGTTTTAACATTAAAGCCAAATTTGTAGAGAGTTGTAGAAGTATTCACAGACCTCAGGGGATGATTTTGCATGGATGAAATGTAGAATTAAAAATTCATCCCACCTCTGTAAACAGAAGTAAGTACACAGATGTAAGAAAATTATTTGTATGTAAGGTGACTAAGGCTAGACCCTAAATTTATTTGCACCTCAGATAGCAGTGCTGACATCCATGGTTGTACAGAATTCTAGCAGCAGTATCCAAAGAACACTGCAGCATTCTGCAGTTGGCATTATGGTTTCATGCTTCAGGAGTTCACGTCGTAATCCTTGCTTTGATAGTGGGTTCATACTGTACTGTCTGCCACAGGGGGCCACAGTGTCATGTGCCATGTCAGGCAGACTGATCAAATCATGAAGGTGTTCTGAGAACGCGGCAGTGTGGTGTAAGACTCAAAGTGTCTTCAGTTACATGGGCTGGCTGGTATTCCACTCTTGTTTCTGTGCAGTCAGCTGCACGGGTGGGAAACACGTGGAAGTGGCCAGCCAGACTAAATACATCAGCTGTCTAAAGCTTGCATACTGCAGAGTGCTGCTATATTTCACAGAATTTATTAGGCATTAAGATTCCAATATGTCACGCCTGTGGAAAAGATTGTACTGGGAGCTAAACCAGCACTATATGCAGTTTGCTTTCAGACCATGAAATGCTAATAATTTACTCCTGCCTAATTGTAATAGATCCCTTTGTCTGTGAGCTGTAATGTGTAGTCCCACTAATCAAAAATGGTTTATGGTAGAAGCATCAAATCTGTCAGGAAAGTCATCAGTGTGATTGTACGGATAAATTGTCAAGCCTGCAGAGGACTTTGTATGCACATGCAGATGCTTTGTGTGCTCTTAGCTTTTAAAGACTTGATCCAAAATCCATTGTATTCAATGAAAGAGCCACTGCAGCTCAGAAAGAGATGTTGAAGAGAATGCTCAATGTGTTTCTGATAAACTCTGTTCCTAGCAGAGGTGCCTGTGACAATGGATAACTAAAAAGATTTTTTTTCCTGCTTAGACAGAAAGTTTGCTGTACGCAAATTGAAGTCAACTGTCTGAAGCTGTTTGCCTGTAGTTCTGTCTAGAGTAGTACTCTATGTGATTGGGACTGTCTACAGCAACAGATAGGGCAATGCAGTAGGACCAGGTCTATAAAGCAGAAGAATTGATCTTGAGGATCTGATATTTATGCTATACACATTTCAGCACCCTTATGTAGAATTAACTCAAGCCTGTTCCATGGGTGGAGAGCACACTAGGTGTGCTCCTAGCCTTCTGTTTCCTCATTTAGTTCAACTGGAAAGCATCCAACTGCTCTCTGAGATCACTCTGTTTTACTAACTGAGGTATGATATGTGGGGAAAGTGGGAGATACATGTGAAAAGCACGTTTCTGATGCTGAAAACTTTGTTGGTACATTCAGTGTTGGCTTGATTTGAATTGTTACTTGACAGAACAAATTAAGACTCAAGATCAAAATAATAGATAAAAATGCAGATAAAACCAATAGCCATTTGACTTACAGATTATGAAATTTTACTCAGAATTCACAGAAAATTATTTCTTTAATAGTTTCAGATTCTCTCAGTTAGTGGAGAGTATTCATCTTACTATAGGCACTGGCAGCATACATTGTAGGTTTACATATTCCCATTTAAATGGGTAACCTGAGGGTGATGTCAGATGGGAACACTCTTTAAGGCACATGAGCAATGAAATCTGATAACAAAGGAACTGGGAACTGAGTTTATCCGCATATTGAGAAGTACTTGGGAGGTATTCAGTGTTTGTAATGTGAACAAGTGGGCAAGGAATGTTCAGTACAAAGCTCTCATATGGAAGTGTCAGTCATACTGTTAATTGTCTTTCTTCCAAAAAATTATGTTCTCATTTCTCAGCTTCAATCTAATTTGATGGTGGTGGAAGTGTTTCAAAGATACTAAGTCCCTACAAGTTGTGTGCAAATGTGATCTAGAGTAGAAGAAAGAGATACTGTCTGAGAGGGGGAAAAGCTGCAGCTGAGCCATCTCTAAGCAACAGAGAATCCACACTGGAGTGAAACAGGAGCTGTTTTGGCCTAGGACCTTATTAGGCACAGGAAAATCCAAACAAACATAACAAAATGCTCATCAGTTGTTTTGCTAAGCATGAAAATTTAATTTACATGAAGGTTTTTGTTCTCATCTTTTACAGTGAACAACTGAAATTAAGAAGCCAGAATAGAGGCTTTGTATTACCAAGTACCACTAGGCTATCTGTTCTCATTGATTTAAATGAAAGCAAGGTCGTTGCATTTTACAGTTCTGTAATTTCTAGGCTGTTTGTTTTTGTGGTTCACTGAAGCAAATACACAAAAGAAAGATGACTTAGTTACTGAAGCCATGTGTAAAGCACACTACCAGTAATCGGGAGCTGCAGTGATGCTGTAACTGAATTTTACTATTGTGGAGAGATGCTGGATGATGCTGTTGCAGGCTTGCTGTTTCTTTTAGCTGCCCATAGAGCAATGATGTTCTTTTGAAAAGAAGTGTTTAATGTCATCAGTGGTCACTTGACAACTCTGCTCTGTGTGAATCTCAGAGTCAGTTTTAGGAACAGCAGGTTAAGTGTTCACATTTGCAGTTACTGGATATTGCCAGCTTTCCAGAACTCCTGCAGGATGAAGAGGTTTACTTTCTACTTCAACATGAGGATCTCCAGCCACCTGAACAGCTTCCTACATTGAATTTATTGTGAATTATCTCATTCAGGCATCCTTATTTCATTTCCCTAACAATAATTGGCTGCTTTCCCTAACTAATGAAAGTACATATTTACCAAAAAAATTTAGTACGGAAATAATTGTAAGAATGACTTCTGGCTGGAATGACATTGCGTTTACAGCTTGATTTAATACATGCTCTTAAATGTCAATTTAGAAAACTGAAAGAACATCTTCTGTAATAACATATGTTCTTACAAGGTAGCATTAAAAGTGTCTGCCCATCTGGGGAAAGTCGTACATTTGTCACAATGCAAGGCTGCCTTTCCAAACACATACCTGTGTATTTCCCATCACAGTACAGAAGCAAATGAAGGGGATTTATCTCATTTCAGTTTTAGGCATAGACTCAAGATCTCAACTTTCCCACTCATTTATTGGAAGAAGTTGCCATCTGTAAAGAAATTAATTTTTCTTGTAAGTGTTACGATTTATAATTTCTCAACAAGCAGTTGGCTAACACTTTACATTACTGTTTGCTTTATGCACTTTATTTCAGTAAAATATGGTTCCTCACTGGATACTCCTCTGAAAATTATACTCAGGTCTGAATACATCTATAAATATGAAAAAGTTATAGCATTGCCCAATACTTCAAATTGGTATTGGTTTAGATTAGTTTGGCCTCTGTTTTACAAACCTCTCAATGATAACAAACATTTGGTGGCCCTGCTTCTGATCTAACTTATTCTGGTTTTGCACCAGCTCCCTGTCTTGAGTAAAATAACTTCTGATTTATTTCATTATGATACCAGATTTAAGGCTTCTGTGGATTATCTTAATTTAGTTAAATTAAAATGAAATTAATTAAGATCAGTTCTGGCATGCTTTATCAGAATACTACATGTTCAATACTAGTCTGTATTATAAAGTAAATTTTGTACAAAATTGAAAGAATGCAGTTTCATTGGTTCTAGCAGAGAAATTTTGCTTAGCCTAGATTTTAATTTGGTTAATGTAGAAAGTATAAAATTTCAGATACTTTGTGGGCGTTAGAAATTCCTTCTGATACAATGTGTGCGCCTGCATGGACATGCAGCTCAACTGACTTAGTCTTATGTAAGTCATGGTGAACAAAATTTATCCCATTGCTACCAGTTTTCAAGGTTTTATGATTTCAAGTAGTTCTATGGAAGCTAGTGGTGCCATTTTTAATGAAGGGCTTCAGAAGTATCCCATTAGACTATCAGTGGTTGCAGGCAAGCATCATCATTTTAGAGGAAAAACCTGAGATAGATATTACAATTTTCCGAAGAGCAGACAGGTCTCTATTTAAAGAGAAGTTTCTTCCTCATTAAGTAGTAAGAGATGTTGCTAAACATTCTCATTCACAGGCTCAGTATATTTAAAAGTTAAATATTCTTTAAGCATTATTCAATATTTGCAAATATGAAACCTATCTGTACATAGGAAAAGACCTAAAGGCTGGATTGTACAGGGTGCCATGGAGAAAGTGACTTTACAAAACTCTGCCTTGGATTGTAAGATGATAACTGCGCTGGATGAAATGGTGCCTCCCCAGCAAACAGCAGAAACTTAGGGTTTATATATATTGGACAGCACAGCAACAGGATGATGAAAGAAGGATAAACTAGGCATCCTGACTCATTTGTGCTTTACAGTGACAGTCGTGGGGTAGAGTGCTAAATATTGTACTCAGGAGAATATGCGTGTCTAAAATCCAAGTAGTATATTCTGTACAATCTTTACTGGAACAGTTGAGTTATTCTTTAGTTGAAGAGGAAGAACGATAGGAAGAGATTAGATTTAGAATAGTTATTGCTTGGTAGACTTTGTTTATCTTTAATCTACAGGATACTTGTTAGTTGAAAAATAGAAAGTATTTTCTTCTTCCAGTTTTAAAAATCCTGGTAGTGCCTATGTAAAGATAATTACATTCACTTCATGTTTTATTCCATTTCATGGGTTGGAGTATACTGGCAGTGGTGGAGCTTCGGTCAAGACACATGTCTATAGGATGGATATTCTCAGATCTGATATTGATTCATGGTCTTAGATCTTTCTATGCCTTATTTCTTCCTACATCTGTGAAATGGGGGTAATGGAATAAATATTTTTTTAAAGTTCTAAGAATGCTAAAGAATGGTACATAGTATATGCAGTAAATACTGTGGTCTTGTGCCAGATGCTGCTGCCCTTGCACATGTTGAATAATCTCCAAGGTTTGGAATAGTCAAATTCAGATTTTGAGCAATGTGACAAGACTTTTTTTCAGTGTAAAACATGTTTTAAACTAATGAAGTCCTAGAGTGCTCAATGGCTGGCCAAATATTTTATTTAGTTGAAATTAAGGATTTGAACCAGCAAGACTATCTTGATTATCAGATTTATTTAATTTAAATATGTTTTTCTAAGCCCAGAGAGGTTATTAATTTTGTATGGGTGAATAAAAAATCCAGTCAGCAAAGTGTGAGTGATTGAGATCCAAACGCAATGTTCTAAAATCTTCAGGGAAAGTTATTCATTAGTTGGAAAGAATGAGAGAGATAAGATTTAAAATAGTTAAAACATGTTAGACAGGCATCCATGGTTTGAAATCTCTTCTTATGAATTCAGATACAAGTTTGTTTTTTTACCTGAGAGTGTTAATGGTAGATACGCATGTTTTTATCAGTGAATTTTGCTTAATTGCTTTCTGATGTCATCAGATACTCATCAAATACTACTGATAAACCAAATCTGTTCCAATTAAAAGATGGGCTGTAATCACAGCGTCTCCTCTACTGCCAATTTCCAAAATGAGACATTAGAGAGTCTTTTAATTTCTGTTTTTGAAATTTGTATTAGAGTAAATAAAGGCCACAGTCATACAGGGGTTACATTTTGAAGTTAGTTTTCATTGAGTTTAAGATGGAAGATAGATATAGTCCCTGCTGCTATGTATTTATTTAAGAATTTCAGTTTTTCTTTTCAAAGATGTTTACCAGTGCTAATTACCCCTATGGCAAACACAAGGAGCACAGATATATTACCCTAGGTTCCAATACAAGTTGAGAGAACTGGGAAAATATTAAGAGTACTGTAGTATAAGTGTACTGTATTCTGAGGGTTGAATTACATCAGATAATTACCATGACGTGTGTAACTGAATATTAAATCAGCTAAATCAGACCTGGGACAATTACAGCATTCTGATGGAAGTATAAAAATCACAGTTTTCCAAATTTATTTTATAATACCTACCTGCAATTGTGTGACTTAAAGAGAACATGATTCTAACCAGATGTTTAAGTTTGTAGTGATTTCTGTTCAGGACAGGAAAGCTGGTCAAAGGTAAAGCTGGTGTTGGCATGAATGAGAGTCTTGCCACGCGTATGGTAATCCAAGAATAAAAAACTATGACCAAATATTCTAGATAGATGTACAGAATTTGATGCATCTTTAGTAAGAATTCATTTAAACAGGTTTAAAAAAACCCAAACCAAACAAACCCAAAACCTAGCTATTGCTCTGTCCAGTATGCTGATGGACAGGATGCTTGCATAAAATGTGAGAAAAGCAAGTCTGAGTGCTCGTGTATGCTAGACCAACAATGAACCTTGCTCTCCGCTTTTTGGGTGAGTGTTCTGACTGTCATGTTCACATCTATGATGTGGTCGCTGATGTTCTCTAGTGAAAATGCAGATGGTCTGAGTTTCATGGAAAAAGGGAATGGGAAAATCTCTAAGGAATCAGAAAGCTCCCAGAAGGCCTCCAGGCCCCCTGAGCATGCAGGGAAAGTTCATGGGGTGATGAATACCACCCTCATGGGCAGTCAGCCTGTGTAGGCTGCTTCATCCTCATCTTTGCTGCAGTTGTTAAAGTAAAAAGACCAAGACAGCAAGAAAGCCTGTGACACTGGAGAATGTTAAAATTCAAAGGGACAGTGAAATCTTTGCTTTTCTCCTTCTCTCTTTTAAAACAGATAGAAAAACCCCTCTGCATTTGTGAAGGCAACTTCTCATTCGATTATTAATCAACCAATGCAGAGATCTTTCCTGCTCTTCTGTGTTTTCCAGGTTTGAAACATGCCCTGTATATCGAGCAGACACCAGAAAAGTGGGTTTTAATTAAAGGATTCTGAAACTTTAGAGTTAGACCCATTCTAGTTCATAGTGCTATGATTCAGTTAAAAATTTAGGACTGGAAATGATGAGCAAGTAGTAAAAACTTCCACTAACTGCTCAATAAAAAGAAAGAACTATATTATTTTTACATTAGTGAATCTTAGCTTATCATAAAGAAAAAATAATTGCATTAAAATCTCAGCTATTACATTTAGGAAATAGCTGTGCAACAGAAGAGGAGGAAACAGTAAAGATTTTGTGACACAGGTACAATTATACAGTTCCTGAAAAAGAAATTTGGGTTGTTTAAATAACATTAAGGCACTTTATTTTTTTTCAACTTCAGCATATAATATAGCAAGAGTATAATACTAACTAACATCCGGGGCATTATAAAATTTGCAATCTGCTTGTGACTGCATAATTTCACACAGGAAAGGAAATCGGGAGGGTTTAGTTCAGTCCCTTTAACTTAGACTTGAAAGGTTGTTACCAGTATTCCCTGTCAACCTATTCTTTACCTATGGGAGATAGCTGCAAGCAAAAAACCCATTGCTGCCTTCCTTTCACAAGCCATTAGACTTGATGTGGCACCAATGTGTCCACATAAAATGGTACGTGGTAAGAAAGCAAAGTCTAATATATCAGGAGCTGCTGTTCTTTGTTTTATGTTATTCATGAGATACCAAGGTAAAAAAACAAATGCCAGATGTCCAGCCCTTCAATTCATTGAAAGTTTGCTGGTAGTAGGGCTTGACTTGTTTGGTTTCTAATCTCAACCAGCAATCTCACAGTTACGGTTAATTTATCTACTTAAAACCAAATTTGTTGTTTTTTATAGAAGACTCATCTAAAATGATGTACCTGTCAGTATTCATAGTACCTGTCATCCTTTAGACTGTCATGTCAACAAAGTGGTGAGAAATGGGCTATCTAGAACTCTAGTGTGAGGTGTAGATGTAAGGTTGTATATTGTCAGGGATGTTTGCTCTATTTTATAAGGGGCCAAGTAAGGATGTGAAGACAAGTTCTGCCATCAGAAGAATAATGTACAGACTACTATCAGCTTCATGTGTAGGTTAAAAAGTGCCCAAAGTGGTAGAAGCCTATTTACTCCCAGGTTGATTTACTCCTCAGTTAGGCAGGATCTTGAGTCACAGAGTGACATGAAAACACTTTTCACTGAAACAGCACATATTTTGCTAAAATAAAAGGTCTATAGGCCCTGGTAGCATTAGTTTTACTGCTTGGCTGTGAGATCCACACAAGTACTTTTAACCATCTGTGGTTTTGTTTTGCTTTTGGAAATAAGCAATTCTTTATCTCTTTGTCCTATCAAATAGCCACTACATGGTATGAGTAGGAAAATGAACTCATTTTATATGCATATACTGTTCAGGGAGTTTCATTTTATCAAATAGCTTTATGTAAAATCTCCTTTTATCCCAATATCCATGACAAACACAGTAAAATAGTGAAGTCTGTTCTTCATCAATTTTACAGTACACTCATCACTGTACTATTGACTATGCACTCAGCTAGCTAATCAGTGTATTGGAAAATTAATTCAGGCAGAGCTCTGATTCAACAGACTTTGCTTCTTACATATGCATTTGGTCTGATTACTGAATTTGCAGAAGCAACTGGATTACTGTCTTCATGCAGACAGCAGGAGTTCATAGAACACGAATATTGCTATATATTTGCAGCCTGTGTGGCACTGCAATTCTGCTTTAAAAATGATGGCATGGTATCAGACAACTTAAGCTGTTAAGCAGAAAATCAAATTAATAAAGATGGAGACTATTCTGCCTAATAGCTGCTCTGTTACTTCACTTACCCTCTGTGAGAGCCTATTTAATTTTGAAAATTCACACATCTTTTGCACTTGATTAATATATTATTGCAGTACAAAGACATTCCAAGCTAAGATCTGGCTTGGCTGCCATCTGCATAGCAAACATGCTAATAGATGTTTTTCATTACTGAGAGCAAGGTGTAGGTGAGTATTACCACCATCTTACTGATGGGGGACTGACTTGTAGGGATATGTCTGATAATTGTTCATGGTGTCACTGGAAATTGGAAGGGAACTGGAAACTTGAAAGGGAATCTGGGTTATCTGACTCATTGTCCTGTTCTGTATTGACAGAGCATGCTTTTATTGCATATCATTCTGCAGTGATGCTGTTCCAGCTTCTGCAGTTCCCTTGTTGGGGTCTCTGAAAATCTCTAGCCTTTCTCTTTTTCTTTTACAGGACTGGACCGGGTCATCTGTTTAAAGTCTGTGACAGCAGACTGGGAAGCACGAGAATGATGTTCTCGCTGAAGTTGAGATGCGTATCTTGGGCCATGAAAGTGAATGAGTCACCACTGATTGTTGATTCTTGTTCATCTTTTATGAACAAGATTGAAGCATTGGCCTTCTCTATCCTTGCTTGTGTCTCCACTGAATTTATCAGAACTCATCCAACCTTCTTTGGTCTTAAGCTTTCAAAGAAGGACTTACTCTTTCTAGTGATGACAACAAAAAGTCAGAAGTTTCTCTAAGGATCCTGAAATAGTACATAATTATTCCCACTGAAAGTAATATTTTGCATTTCAGTGCAGACGTTTTAATGCATAGTCTGTTGTATGATTACCTTATGTTCCACAGCATTTCTGATTCTGTTCTTGTTTGCCTGGATGATGGGACCCCCCCAAATTTATATTAATAACATTTCATCTCTGAGGACAACCTCAGGCAAATAAGTTAATTTCAAGGGTATATAAAGTAATATAACCTTATTACTTTAGGGAAAGGGTTATACATTTATTAATGAAATGATCACTGATAATTTTTCTACAGTTTCCCCTTAACTTAAACTGACACAGAGCTTGATTAAAAGTAGTGTAGCGCCAAAAGGAGGTCAGAATAACTCCTCCAGGAAAACAGATCCTTTCGTTTTACTTACACATGATTTAACTGCTAATAGTGTCGATTCATTTGATTTATTTTATGCAGTTGCCAGTTAAACAACTTTAGAGGCTCCAAGCTTCAATTTGCTGCAGACAGGCAAGTGGCCTGGAGACCGTCTTCAGTATGAGGAAAAATGCGTTTTAATTCCTAAAGCAGCTGGATAGAAATAATTGTAAAATAGTAAAAATATTTGTTAGCAGGTGGTGGATGCAGGCTTATTCAAAATGTATTTTCAAAGGGTAGTGGAATTGCATTTTCTTTTCCGTTTATTCATTCGCTAGTGTAGACTGCACATAAAAATAGTTCTCTTGCATGATTTTGAAGAAACCATGTTCCACAGAGTAGCTTTGCTATGACTGTGCATAGTGGCGGTTCTTTTACATTTTTTCCTACTGCACTTTCAAGCATTGTCACTTTGTTCTTATAATGTTAATTACCTCCACAAGATCCCTCTAGCCCTTCTTAAGAATATGATTAATTTTAAATGCATTAAAATGACTTCCATCTTGTGTGCATATATTAAAAATAAATACACTTGACCCAGGAATTAATCAACAAAGAAGTACAGAACAATGAAGTTAAATAGCCTCCTTTTTCTTTTTTCAAGGCAGCATTGTGTATGTTTTGCTCACAGTGAAACATTTTTTACATCAACAGTAGTGCCATTCATATGGCAATAAGGATGTTATTTCTCGATGGAAATGACTGTATAATATAGGCGCTCAGGGCAGACCATTACAGAGGTCCTGTCTGATGCCCTAAACTGTATGTCTGTGTAACTGCTGGATTTTAAGTATAAAGGATGTTATTATGAACTTACTGAAATCAGTGGGTCTACATGTGAACTCAGTACTTCTCAGTGAGATGACCTATCTCTTGGACATAAACATTAGAAAAGACCTTTCAGGCTCCTGAACTTCGAGTCATTAAAAGCACCCTAGATCATTTATTCATATCTGATATAGGACCCTGCTTTCTGCACATGGCTGAGCCATCCACTGCTGCTTCCATGGACTCTTCCATAGAAGCTTTTCTTCAATCTTGTGAGTTACTGAGAAAAACTGCTTTTATAGGATGCCTCACAGAGCTGCAGTTCATTCCTGTTCAGGACACAATACGCTACATAAAGGATGGATATAGTATCCACAAGTATCAAGTTTGTTTTGCCATGCCTAGCTTCAATATTTGATTAGTGTTTGGCAAAACAAATATATGTAAATGAAACTTCTGACTTTTAATTTAAAAATCAGAGAACCTCTGACTGTAGACTTCAGCAAAACCTCTCAGTGGGACTAGAGTAGACTGATACTCCTAGTGTAAAAGTTAGGTCTGCAGAATTGAACAATTCTGGCAAAGATTTGAAGGAACCAGGATTTCTCTCCTTATATGCAAGGACATAGAAAGAAAGAAACTCTCCTTATCCTGAGAGTAGGGAAAGGACAGGGGAGAGAAAGCATAAACCTATTCTTCCAATATTCTTTACTTAATATTTATATTGCAGAAGTGCTTCCATGTCCATCAGGCCAGGTTTCTGCTATGCACAAGTTCTTCCCAGGTATTTAGACAAAGGAAGTTGGTACCCAGATGCCTGCTGTCTACAGTGCTTGATACATTGACTGACTGTGGGAATGCATCTGTGGTATCTTTGTATAAAGAAATGTAAGTCAGGTATTGCTGTTGCATCTTTCTACCTGGTGAAGTGAGGAGATCACTAGTGTACTCTTCCTGCATATTGAATGTAGAAGTTTAAATAACACTCCTTTAATTGGTTTACTGATAAGGTGTCCAAGGTTGCTGAGAAATATCACTATGTAATATGTCATTGAGAAAACTGGCAAAAGGATTACATGCTGGTCTTACTTAGAGGTTCTGATAAAAGTAGTGCCTGTTTGAATATGTTATGGCATGGAAATGTTCTGCTTGATATGGAATAACAGAAAGCAAAAATTAGATAATTTCTTAAAACTGCTATAAATTACCTTGGGACAGAGGAGATGGTATATAGGAAGTGAACAGTTATTTGAAGTTAAATTTCCCTTGCACTGATCCCCATCCCTTATGTGCCCTCAATAACCGACTGAAATGAGAGATGTATGTAAATTATGGTTTCCAAAACACATCTGAGGTTTGGGCCAAAGTTGGGCCAGTTTTTGCCCTTTAATGTCTGTCATTTTAAACATGCAATAGCTTCAAGCGTTCTTGTAATGGAAAATTGCATGACAAGAAGAACAAGAAAAATAACTGAAAATCATCCCATTTATTTCCATTTTCAAGTCTCAGCAGCAACATTTCCCTTGATTCTCTCCTGCCCACAAGATACTGCTTTCTGGAATAATAATTTTGTGGCTTCCACCAGCAGGCACATACGCTCTTGCTTCCAATCTCTCATCTAAAATCACTGACTGGCAGCTCTGACAGAAACAAATAGCAGGTGGGTTGATGGATATTGTGTTTGGGTTTGCTTTAAAGTACTTTATCTCCTCTTCTCCTCTTTTCTTTTTTTTTTTTTCCCTCTGGTTCAGCACCTTTTTCTATATCATCATTAGGGTCACAACTTTCAGTTTGCTGAGTATGTGGTCATGGGTCACTCTCCTAATATTATCACGGCTGGGGATATAATTTCATATCACTTCCTTTGGAATATCATGTGCTCTTCCTTTTTCATTTTTTTTCATGCCTCTGTATCATGTTCCTTTAATTCCTTTACAAAGGAATGTTTTTCAGTTTTCTTTACAGTATTGCAGGATAGGTCAGCAGCATGCCAAATGGCTTCTAGATCTCTTGCTATTTTAATTCTCTTCTCAATAGGTGCACTTCTGTAGATGCCAATAGATCCCATCTGTGCCCTGGTTAAAATACTATGAATGACGCACATTAAGACTACAAGTTAGCAGAAATACCTGGGGAAGCTTGGGCAGATCTGCTTTTATAGTCCGCCGGGTTGTCGTTCCACCCCGAGAGAAGAGGCAGCTAGGCAGACCACAAAGACCCTTGGCTTCAGAATTTGCCCCCTCTGTGCACTGGTGTAGGGTTCAGATTTGGGAAGTGAGTTCACAGTTGTTAATATTTGTCCACTTTGTTCCTGATCATAGGAAAGCTTGATAGAAACATGATAGTATTACCTCTAAAATGATCATTTTTCCCCATGTATTTGCTGATATCCTTTATTAATGAAGGAAGTGCAGCTGAATCAGAGAAACTTTATGTTGAAATTAAGCTCTAGAGGTAGATGTGAGGCTTAAAGCAGTTATCTGTGACTGAACTAAGTCAAGGGAATAGACCTATTTTGTGCACAGTTACTGAAATACATCTAAAATTGTAAAAAGATACATAACAGAAAAAAAAAGTAAGACCTAGTGGTAATATCAGCTTATTACATAGCACTTTTTTGCAACAGCTGGTGAAAGACCTTACCTGGAATTAAGGATTAGTATATCCTTTTTGCAGAAGGAGGAACTGAGGCAGAGAGCATTTAACCGGTTTCTTCAAGATGACAGAATAAATCAATGACAAGAACTGCATGCAAGTTTAATTTGACACAGAGGTCTGGCTCTATGTTACTGGGATTTCTGTCAGTGAAAGTCTGCCATAGAATTAAAATGAAATCTTGTAATTTTATGATGCTTGGAGGTAATTATGGGCTTAGTGCCTCTGTGAGATGAAGAAAGGAACTAGAATACGCAGTACTTGAGCCCGTACAAGATTATTTTTACTTTGTTTACTATGCTTTCAGAGAGAAATTGCAGTTTTCTGATACAAGTGTCCATTTGGGAGTCTGTCTGCATGCTATGTCATGTCTTGTTCCTCCTTGTCATTCCTTCAGCAAAAGCCAGAAGATGCATGAGGGTCATGCACGTGAGTTGTTTCAGTTCAAATTGCCAGCAATGAGGAAGTTACACTCATGTAGTTTTCATTGCTATTGCACTGATGGATTACCTTCTGCTCCAAATGTGTGAAAAGGTTATTTCAGAAGGCGACCAGTTTTTTCTAGATGTTTAACAGTACCAGGCATAACATATATAACAAAATAAGTATTTGTCATCATCATCAGGATGTACCTGTGTGTTTTAGCTTTGTGAGAGAAATGGACTTAATTGCGATTTGAAATAGTGCCATCCTTTCCTTTTGGCAGAGGGGAGGCTGCAAAGGAAGCTTTTGAGGAGCCTTGGTGGTTTATTTTGCTTTCCTTCCTGCTCTGTTTCTGTTCTGATTGGAAGGCCTGGCATGTCTTTGCTTTCCCAATTTTAAGGATCATTTAGTGCTCAAAGTGTTAGAAACTCAGTTCTAAAACCTAGAGGTGTGAGAGGCTAGGGAGATGTACCAGTGGGTTTATGCTGTCCTGTCAAAATCGGATGGAGGGGGAATGAAACGGAAGACTGACCCACCAAAACACTTTGAGGATAGAAAACCTGCTGAGGTGGGGAAGTCTAGCTGCCCCATGGCAACTTCCTTGTGAGCCTTTTCACTTTAAGGTGGCAGATGGAGGAGGGAGTTACACAGTATGTAATAAGGTAACAAGGAGTTGTAGCTGTTAATAAAGGAAAACTGAAAATTTGTTGATTGGGTAAGGAAGAAAGAAGCACAAAGTCTAGATAAGTATCAAAGTTAATATACTTACCCAAATCTCTGAATCTGCTGAGAGTTCACTGGCAGTTCATCTGTTAGCATCTACCTAAATCCCTTTCTAGCAGATTTCATTGGTATGGATAGAAGTTAACAAACATGGCAACACTTTAACCCTATGAGTATTAGTAAGAAACAAAGTTCACTCTGGGAAGAAGCTGTGGGAAAAATGTCTGGGGTAACTGGCTCTGTTGGAGAGTCAAAGGGAGAAGGATGCTTCACTTCCCTCAGTTGCTTTCAGGCTCCCAGGAGGAACTGCTACATTGTTCGCTACCCACTTGCAAAAATCTGACACTAGAAGAATATTTTTATTTATTTTTTTTTTTAATAGCAGTGCTATTTAAAAATAGTTCTATATAATAGCATCCTCCCTGAAACAGGAGGGAGGATGTGGTGTCAGCAGTTGCAGAAAGACCCTTACACAATCAAACGTTACTAAGTAGATAGTGGGCATTTTTTTTCTTAATTCTTTACAATAGCATCTTTGTCTTTTAGAAAACTACCTATTATAAATTAGCTGTATATGGGTTTTTGGATGGAGCTGGCATAGTTGAATGCAGATATTACTCCAAAAAACAGTTGTTGTTATTAACTATCACATGTATTGGTGTACTCAACAGAAAGGTGAAGCATAGGATGGACCTGATGAGGTAAACCTACTAAATATTCTGTCCCTTGTAACCAATTCCCACAACCTGTTTTGAAACGCATGCTGGATACTCCCTCTGCTGTGCTTTCTAAGACAACAGGGTTAAATAGTCAGCTATTTCTGTCTTGGACAAGGAAAGCACTTAACCCCAATGTTTAATATTATGGAGAGTAATCCTGAATGGCTGGATCCACACAGTGTGTGCAGTACCTTTGCAGAGGATTTCTGGTAGTCTAGGCTTTTCTATGCTGAGTAATGTTAAAACCTTACCATAGAAAGACCCTTTGAGTATTCTAGTTATTTCTAAAAAAGTATTTCTTAGGCTACAGAGAGAATCTAGAGGTCTTGTTTGGGTGATTGTTTCCATGATCATTAATCCCAGGATCTGGGGGAGATTGATAATAATGAAAAATGTGCTGCATTGATATTAGACTGTAGTTGTGTATATATATGTGTGGACATGCATGTTTGTGAGTTGAGCTGAGGATATCCTCAGCTAACAATTATTAGACCTTTTAAAAAATGTTAATGATCAGAGTCTCCCATTTTAGTGTCCTCTTTTGGCACAATAGAAGCTGATGCTGACAGAGGTTCAGAGGATAACAAGAGCTCTAGATCATAAACCATCAGTTTTAAAGCTGAAATAGAGCTTCAAACCAGAAATTGCAACATAAAATAGTTAATTATTCTTGAAGTACTTTAGACTCCCATAAAACTGCATAGAAGTTGTCTTTAACAATATTAAAGTTTTTCTTCCTTTGCTAACAAAGATAAACATTTATATTTAGTTGCTTTGGCATTTTTGCAGGGCAGTTTGGGGACATCTTATTAACTAAGATTGCAGCCAATTATCTGCTTTATTGAGTATTTGTTTTCATTTGAGTGATCTTTGTGCTGCTTGCTGAATAATTTTTGTGTGGTGAGGAAACTCATTAGAGCTTTTACTATACCTGCTTTCTATGGTCTTACTCATCTGAAACTGAAAAATCCAGCTAACGTGAGTTGAATTTGATTGGAGCTGTAAACCAACAACTACCTTTGCTTCATTAAAATGTGGAAGAGTATGTGCTTGTTTCAATTATAATTTATAATTACTTCTCTTTTTTTGCTGCTTGATGGAAATTGGAACTGGCCTTTATTCTGACATAGAAGATGCAGCATCAAATCAACAACTTTATTTTATCACATGAAACAGATGGTGAAGATCACAGAGATTTCCAAGAAAAGACAATGTAATTTCAGTGCTAAATTACCCTTGCTGAGGGGCCTTGCCTCCAGGAGTTGATAGGGAATATGACTTCATGGTGTATTTCTTGTTCAAGTATAGGCTTAGCTCACTAGAGGCTAGGAAAGGTTGAATCTTTGCTTCATATTGTTGTTTAAAGTGGAAAAATCATGCCAGGGTTTAATCATTGGGAGTTTCACAGCTGATACTAGTCGGTCTTCATTCACTCAGGGGTTTGTGCAATTTATTACCATGTATAAAAAAAGTAAGTAAGAAAATAAAATTCCTGCACTACTGAAGCCAGTAACAAAGCTTTCCCTGATATGCTGAGGATGATTCAGTCCTCTTCTGTGCTGCAGTGCAACAGTCATTCTGCGTTTTCAAAGGTATTTCTCATTTTAGGAAACAAACGATAGCTGCTTTTCAATGGGGGCAAACAGGAAACCAGAATGTGTACAGCCAAGCTTTAATGACAACACAATGTAAGTAATTCTTTCGTGCTGTGAAGTGCCTAGAATTCCAATCTCAGAGTAAATGGAGTTTATATTTAAGCATGTATTTTTTTAACTGCTAGGAAGGACACACTCTAATGCAGTCTTGGTATAGGTAGGTTCCTTTGTTCCCCAAGTCACCTGAAAAAGTTAAAAAAGAGGACAAGTATTTAGACATAAACACCCTGTAAGGTGAGAGTTGCAGATGTGCAGCGGTTGATAACAAACATGTATTTTAGAGCCTTGAAGAAAAACAGTCTGGCTCTGGGAAAAAAATAGGGTTGCTTTTCAAGGAGAGGACCTAAATATTGCAAGTCCTCAACTGCTGGAGAGCAGATGGAGGCAAAGACCATTAACCAGAAACTAAACATGGACTTTTGTTAGATTTGTGCTCAGACAAGGGACTACTGTCTCAGACAGAAGAATCAGTTCAGAATCAGATGAGCAGCTGGTCACAAAGGTGTTTTCTTTTAGGTGCCCACCAGTAAGGCATGTTTGACAGTAACTGGTAAGAAACTGCCAAAAACTGTCAAGAAACTTGGTCATACCACTGTATCGAGTGAAGTCATCCCCTCTGGACCCAGCTAGAATACTGTTAGCAGCTGAGTGTGTCTGCAGATCATTATCCTGAGGAGAGGCCCGGTTGATTTAAAAACTCCTCTGATGGATTTCTACTTGTGGTTTGTGATGCATTCTGTCTAATTGAAGTAGCATGCCATTTTCGGTAAGCCAGAAGCAATATTGGGTCATGTAAATAAAGAGCCAGGAATGCACCAAAGAACTTCCCAGTGGTCATTTGTGTGTTGCTGGCTCAGTTTTTGACGCTGTGCCAGCTGAACTTTTTAATCAGAAACCTGCCGGGGCTCCTGCCAGTTCTGCTGCCTGACCTCCTCAGCAGGCTGCCTGTCACCACTTTGGAGCAGAGGATTCCAGGTTTCCAGGTCAATGGTTCTCAGTGGTTTATCCATCACTTTTATATTGAGAGGTTGCAATAAATTGCCACAAATTTATAGACTGTCTTAATCTGAATTTTCTGCTTTATGCATCATTTTCTGAAACAGAGTAAAAGTTACAGTTTTTTGTTGCACCTAATTATAGTAAAGATTGGCTTTCAGTAGTCTGCTGAGGATCTTTCTATATTTGCCTAAGTGCAACACCTTTAAGTGAATTTATTTCTCCGGTTTAGAGAGCATACCCAAGATTTCCAAACTTAGTTTGAATTTATCCAACTTAACTTTAGGCAGCTAATTGAGACACCTAATTTAGGAGCATCTACCTATCTCATTAAGTTCTCTTTCCGGTTAGTATAGACAGAGGCCAGGTAACGTCTGAATTGCCTTCTGTATCTGGATCCCTTTCCTTACTGCGGAGGAGAAGCCTTGGATGAGATTGAGTGGGAGAAGTTAGGTGTCATGGGTCTGTACCTAAAATCAAGTTCTTGTGTTCAGATTTAGATACCTGTTTTGTTTGATTTTCCACTCTGCTGAGCACTCAGTGGTTCATAAAGGCCTTATTTCTTGTTCTGACTAACTCAGACATTTTCATCTAGTTGCTTTGATGTTTCTGTGGCAAAGCTGTGAAGGATGGATGTCAGAATCGCCACTTTTGAGAATCAGACCACTGCCCTCCTTTTAAATGGCTTTCTGACGTCTTTTTAACTGGCTTTAGAACCTTAGCTTTAGCCATGTATCTTGGAAAAATCTCTGATAAAGTTGCAGTTGGTATGCGTAAAGAGGATCAGATTACCTACAGGTGTGTATACGATCACATTGAGTTGAGCAAGAGTTTCCTTAACCATTTCTTTCAGTTGTAGGATTTGTTAAATGAAGTGTGAAGTTGTTCATAAAAATTATTTGCACCTTTTGCTTGACTTTATGCGATGGAAATAAAAAGATGGCTTGTAAACATTTCTAATACAAGAGTGCTTTCTCTAGACTGTTCACCTGTGGAGGTGACAGAGTTGCTAGGTTACCTGGCAAGTACCTGGTCCTGTTTCTGCATCCATTGATTTGGAAATGGAACAAAGTCAACAATGAGACTGCTGTTAGGACTGCAGGCAAACATACCATTTAATGCTATATATACTCCTGCAATGTCCTTAAATAATGCATGAAGTTTAAGGATTATAGGATTGATTCAAAACTGCTAAAGTTGATGGGAATTTTTCTATTGGCTTAACTGCGCACAATTTCAGTGACTGAATGATAGTGAGTCTGAAGTAATGAAAAAGCATGAACAAGTCTGTCTGAAAGCCGGTCTGAAGTACCTGTGCCGTCATTATTCCACTCCCGTTCGTCATGGGCAGTTTGCAGGGAATAACTTTTTTCTTTCAGTGGGCTTTCTTGTGGAGCGGGATGTTTAAATTGTAGAAGGATGGCAGCACTTCTCTGCAAGTTGCTACCAGATTACATGGTTGCATAGTTTCAAGACTGCTATTTGAAGGAGATTGAAGCGTTGAAGAAACTAAAGGGAAGCTTAGCATTCACTTCGGTGGGGTCTAATGTTTCTACTCCATTCTTTAACTTTCATAACAGTTATTCAGTTTATCTGTGATTTTGATGAAACTAACAACAGACCAGAATTCTAGCAACTGTATAAGCTGTTTACATTAATATTGCTCCTTTCTTTCCTCCTTATGAGGGAAAATGATTAAGTCAATAATTTTAAAATTACTGTAGCTGTGGAGTCACCACAGTTAACTCCAAGGTTGCATGCTATAGACTTAAAATGGCCTGCCAGAAAAAAAGAAAAAACAACGACACCAATCTCTGGTGTTTAATGCATTACAGTGTGACCAAGTTCAAATACATGTGCTTTTATGGGATAATTTCAACAATAGGTACCATCTGCTTAATGTGTTCATAAACCCAAATATTAATTTCCTGGTAAATCAGTTGTAAACCAGAAGGTATTATTATTATTGCAGTAATTTTTGTGTAAGAGAAATGTCTTGGTGGCTCAGAAGGTTAAAGTTTAGCATAAGAGCTGGCATTCACTTTTCTCTGCAATTCGGCTAAAATTTAATCACCTGATCATGAATCCAAGTCATATTTTATCTTTCATTAAAACAGCAAAGACCTGGAAACAGTCTGTAGACCACCAGGACGTCTGAAAGTTATTTTCCAGTTATGAAAATAAACTAGGCTTGAATTTATTCACCATCTGTCAGTCTTCTCTTCCTACCAAGGACCTGAATTTTCAAACAGGTTACTTGCAGTGGTAAGGGACAGCTGTAGGAAGCCAGGATACCAAGATTGCTCTAATTATATTAAGACACAGAGCAGCTTTTGGAAATTTGCAAGAGTTCAGTTACAGTGTCTGGGGAGGGATTTAATGTTCTCAGGACTGTCAAGAATGCATGTGTTTCCTACCATGTCTAAACCTTAAAGGGTTCATTCAAAGGGGATGGAAATTAGCAGAATGAGCTTCCCGGGTTAATTGTCTTCTCCAGCAGAATCAGTGTGCAGGGGTGGGAACAGTACAGGTGAAGCAAGAGACAGCATTAGTCTTATTAAGGTAATGCTCAGTGGCAGGAAGAATATTACTTTGCCATCGTAACCTTTGGGGACCTAGTAACTAACTCTTTTATTAGTGGTTGCTATTATGTTTGAGAATGAGAAGCAGAAGGTGATTTTTAGTACATGAACAAGGTGATGACTGTTTGCAGGCGAGTGTGCAGTGTCACACATGTATGAAGAGGTTCAGGTTTACCAGCAAGTTCTCTTTCACTCTGATCCGGACACATGTGTAACAAGATTAAAGGCACCTCTACTGCAGCGAGGGACGTAATCAACCTGTTTGTATTCTGAAGTTCTTTTTCTCTTATAATTATTGTAAAAATACATCAGTGTTAATTCACTCAATAAAAATAGGGGTGACTGCATTTGAAAAAGCCCAAATCTTATTTTGACTGACTGGGATTCTAATTGACGCAGAGATCTGGTTCAGAAGTAGCTTTCCCTCTCAAGAGTGAAACAAGCAAAGAGAAAGCTGAAAAGCACAACAAGAGAAGTATCTCTACCTGTATTCCGTATGGATTTGACTTCAACATAATAACAAATTAACAAACCAAAAGACTTTGAGACCAAAACTATCTGACCTTGTGCTGTAAGAACGGTGGTTCAGATCTCCTTAGAAACCTTTAGAAGTGTAAATGGAAAGCCTGTTCCCATATCGCACACTTATGTAACAAACGGAAGAAAATTGCTTTCCAGAGTGAATGAAGCATAAGATTAGTTAAGGAATTATTTGAACAGTATTTTCAGCTTGAAGATAAATTATTTTTGTATATGTCTTTCATCTTAGTTCTTTTTTTTGAACAAAAGCAGCTTAAAATTACCATGACATATTCAGGAAACTACTGACAGACATCAAGACTTGCTACACCAGGATATGAAATGAGAAAAGGAGACATGAAGTATGAAACTGTGATGTTTGTCAGACTTATAGAAAGCCTGGGCTATGCACCAGATTTATGAAACAATGCAAAAAAATTGCATACAATAAAATTGAAAGGATAGGTCAGATTTTTCCTAAACTTTTTAAGTATGGTCTTTCTCAAAGCCTTGCAACAAAAGGCTGTCAGTACCACAGCTACAAGTACTGTGAAGTTGAAAATATGTATGAGGAAAAGCTAGATGGCTGGCAAATAATATATTCTCATAAGAGTTCATTTGTGCTACTATTACTCATGGTACTGCTATACAAGTTATCCTGCTCGCAGCAGAAGACTCCTGTGAATATGTGAGCACAAAGGCTGAAGAACTGGATGCCTGACATTTTATAAAAATCTAAGGAGATAAGTCATTATTAGTACATTAGAACTACATCTCTGTTCTTCAGTCCCCTTGGTATCACTTCTTGGCATGGAAATTCTGACCCTATTAATACTGACTGAGTCCAAAGTTTATTTTTGGAAGCTTTTAAAAAACAGCTGGGGATTATCTTTCATTTTTAGTCATACACTGTGGCTTCTTCTTCGTGTCTTAAAGTTGAAAAAAATCCCAGGGCTCTCCTTGGCCTTATGTGACTTCAATATTAAAACATCCATGTTCCTTATCTTGTCTGCTTTTCGTGAGAGGTAAAAACGGCCAAGTGGTACCTCTGTTAGATAAATTGCAGGAAGCTTCGCTCATATCCCAGTTCCTCTTAAACTTACCTTTTTCAATTCACAATTTTGCAGGTTTGCTGGAAAATTAAAAATGTATCCTCAGCCTTTATACTGTGTGCAGTATTTCATTACAAACATGATGCCATTTCCAGCTTACTGCTGTGTCTTCAAGTGGTTTATTGTGTAAAGCTTTGGGGCAAGGCTGTCTGAATTTCTGAGTATTATACTATAGAAGTCCATATTGAAATGCAGATACTCTATGCTAATCAAATAGATCTCTGCTGCTTCCTCTTAGAATTTCCTTCAGGAAAGCAATAAATCACTATGTTACAACATGATCTTTCTTCCCAGAGTTTTATACTCATGATTCAGGTTAGTCCTTTCAGCTGCTCTCAGACCTCAGCCATACTTGTGTCTCCTGTACGTTCATAGAAAAAACCAAGATCAATTCATGTCTTGTAGTAGACATGGCTATCAGGTTTCTGTATGTTCTCATTTCCCATTCTAGTTTCCTACTGTCTGGAGTGCTGCTTCTAAACTATTATGCATGGGCAAATTACTGGACATGTAAGTCTTTCTTGAAGTATTAAAAAAAAGCATTTTTCTCTTTGTAATAAAAGTGCAAAAACCATGCTGCAGGAAGGACTAGTCTCAAAGTATTATCAGTGGGCTTTTGCTAATCATAGCAATTTGAATAACCCTTAGCCTTATCATCTGATTTTATAAAGCTTACTTATTAGTAATTCATAAATTTTCTTGGATATATTTTAGCAGGACCACTAAATGGGATTTTTTCTTGCTAAAAAGAAAGAAATAGAACACCATGATCTCAAAGGAGCATAGAGTTCTGGAGCCCGCTTGCTGGGAAGCAGCTGAGCAATAGCCAAAATTAATTTGTTCTTTAGATCCTACTCCTTCTGAAAATCCCTACCATTCAAGATTGCTTTGGTGACATTTGTTATCTTTTAACACACCTATGACAACTTCAGATGACATTTTCAGAGTTGATAAAAGAAATGAACTGCTCAATCCCCCCTAATTTGTAATAGAAGTTATTGGAATCCAAGAGACTTTTCTTCAGGAAACAAGCTTTTCTTCATGAAAACTGCCCAG
Organism: Coracopsis vasa; assembly: GCA_026283785.1. Classification (NCBI taxonomy): domain Eukaryota; kingdom Metazoa; phylum Chordata; class Aves; order Psittaciformes; family Psittacidae; genus Coracopsis; species Coracopsis vasa. The sequence continues at coordinate 9,037 of JANHGB010040200.1, read as the reverse complement.
ACGGACTTCAGCATCTTGAATTGTTAATTTGTTTGCCAATAAAAGAATAGGGAAAACCTATGTAGAACAATAGAATTATACAATGGTTTGTGTTGGAAGGGACCTTAAAGCTTATCCAGTTCCAACCCCCTGCCACAGGCAGGGACACCTTCCACTAAATCAGGTTTCTCAAAGCCCCGTCCAACCTGGCCTTGAACACTGCCAGGGATGGGGCAGCCACAGCTTCTCTGGGCAACCTGTGCCAGCGTCTCAACACCCTCATAGTAAAGAATTTCTTTGTAATGGCTAATCTAAATCTACACTTTTTCAGTTTAAAATAGTTCCCACTTGTCCTATGTATTTCAGTTCAGTTTTGTCAAAGTGAGACATACATTGTTTCCAGAATTCAGCTTCATTTGACATAATCTAAATTTACTTGTTAAAGCAGAAGAGATAGCATAATCGAATATCTCCTTTTTAATTTTAACAAATGTTTCAAAGTGTTTTGTTTTATGAGATCAACCAGAACTCCCAAAAATGTTTATTCACACAGCTCAAGGAATGTGTGCCCAAGTCATTTAGACTCACTGCAGATATGCCTGGCCAACAGGAGCTGCTTTTATTGGAAACAAAATTGCTTTGTAAGGAAAATGAATTTACTGTGTAAGGAATATTGTTGATTTACTTAATTTGGGTTTTGGTCTCACTTAACAGAAGGAAATAAAGAGGAAAGAGTCAGTGCATATACAAAAATCCATATGACATTGCTGGCATGATCAAAAGACCAGTGATGGGAAGCCTTTTCTTAGATAACAAACACATGGATGACAGTGAAAACTAGTATATTAATGATATCTGCATTACATTGTATTATAGAACTTTTGGCAAAGAAATAGTGAAGTTTATGGGACTGAAAGTAAGTGAACCAAGATCAGGCAGTGATTTACATTTAGACCGATAGCTTAAGACTTGCTGATGTACAATTAGATAAAGTCCAGATTTTGGACTTTAGTCACTCTCAAATATGTAACTTGATTTTCTGGAATGTAGAAGACTGGTAGCTGTCATTTAAATCATGCTTTGTAAACTTAGGTTGATGTTGTAATTGCAATAGGTTATTATTACTAAAGATTTACTTTGATACATCATTTGTGTATGCTCCATGTGTTGCCATATGCTTGAAAACAATCATAGTGTGCATAGTTACTGAAAAAGAGTAAAGGAGGAGAATTTTGGTTGACCTGCTAAGACACTGACCATCTTAATATAAATCAGTAGCAGGATATCTTAATGAATCCATAAAGACACTGAATTTTCAGTTGGAAACATCCAGACTAAAATGGTAAATCTGTGATCCGTCAGTCTAGCAGTGGATCTAGAAGTGATATTTCAGTGACCTTTTCTGACTTCCTCTTCTACTTTGTTCCTCAGAATATGAGTAACTTTTACTTATCCTCTCAGGAACATATTTCCTTGGGACTCTAGAGGAGGTAAGGCTGTGGCTAACTCTTGATTAATTGTAGTTACCAAGAAGTGAATTAGTGAATAGTCTGTTCTTAAACAATTATTGCTATACTCTGCTGCAGGACAAATCTGAGGTTTTGAGAATCTTTCAAAATAAAACCTGACTGCCAGGAAAACGGGAAGAAATAAAAGCACAGGGAGCGGTGGTGTCCACGTGAATCTTTTGAGTATTTTAATCCTCACATTAAACCCATGGAATGAGGATAGTGTTCCCAAACCCAAGCCATAGGCAGACTTGACTTCTTCTAAAGGACCAATCCTGTAGACAACTGACGCACATACAGTATAAATTCTAGAGTGCTGCCTCTGTTTCCTGTTCAGATACCAAGCTCCTAGCCAGTTGGCAATGAAGAAGAATTGCCAGATAAGTGTTTTCTATAAAATCGGTGCTCAGTCAGATGAAAGCAAGGCAGATTTCCCTTATGTTCTGAAAGGATAACTTGTTAGATCAGGCTGGCCAGCCCTAATTTATGGCACCTTTTGATCTGGCAGAGTTTATTGCAGATTCTTTTCTTTACCAGCTCCTTCAAAAAATGTTTCTGTTGACACCTCTCTTCTGCTTGGGTTGCACAGCCCTCCAGCCACCTTCCAGGTGAAGTACAACTGGATGATGTTATAATTTACAGTTGGATTCGACCTGAGCAGCCTTTATGATTTGACACTGATAGTCCTAAATCTCACAAGTAGTCATTTTGATGGAAAATACCATAAAGTGGAAGATGGAAAAAAAGGCTAGAGCTTGATCCACAGTCCCAGATTTATTCTCAGCTAAGTCAGATCAGGTACTATGTCTAGTTTGGTATAATTTTATATGTTTTGTCAAAAAGTGCTTCCATCAGCAAATGGTGTAGTAAACTCCATATATTACCAGGTATTTTAAAAGATTCAGCTTCATGGCAAGCCTATAATAATAATATTTATTTTGTGGAGAAGTCTGATTTCATAGTTCACACTGAACTGTGGGGAAAATTCTTTCTGTAGAGTGCATTATTCTATGCTGCAGTCTTTGATTAGTGTGTTAAGAAGCCCAGTCAGGATGGGAAAACAGGCAAAAGAATATCCTGCTGCTGCAGAAAGCAGATTTGTTCAGTCAGAAAATACTGGCCAGCCAAGCCATTAAAATAAGTGCACTCCCATAGCTGCCTGGGAAAAGTCTGCTGTTGTTTCATGGCTTTAAGCATTGTAGGACAGTGGCCTAAATCAAGGGCATCATAAAGTTTTTACTAAGCTTGTTCTAATGAGGCATTGTTAGAAGTGAAGTACTTGTTTTGTTGCTCTATTTATACTTTATTGGATCCTGTCCTACTACAATTAACAAATTGACAGCTGCTTTTTCAGAGGAAGATAGTTAATTTTCTTGTTTGTTTCTTTGCACCATTGTTTTTTCTTTATCCTCCCTGCTCAGTCATTTGGCCTAAGATCAAGAAGAAGACATTGTTCAAACTAGGGCTTTCATAAGAATGGCTTAAGGAGGAAATATGGTCCTGGCTTACAACTTGCACACAGAACATAATAGTTACAATCCAAAGCAGAGATTCACTGATGCAACTAGTTGATTGCAATCTCCATATATCTTCTTTCTGCTCTGAGACTCTTTCAAATTTGTCAAAATCAGTATCTATTGTCATTCTCTCGACACTGCGCTGCTCCCTGTTAAACTTCCATGAGTAACTGATGTTTTCTTCTGGAGATGTTACTTTTCCTGTCTTTCTTTCTTTCTTTTTGCTTTATTTTTACTGTATTTAATATTGCTGAGGTGGGGCAGAAAGGCTTCCATGCTTTTGGAAGTTGTGACTCAGTTGTGCAATTTGGAAAAAGAAATCAGCCAACTGGTTTGGACAGGAAGACAAGGAGAAATTATTAAGACACTGCAGGTAATTTAATTAAAAATAGGATTTTTATGAGCAGTGCTAATGTGTGCTACCTCAGCTAACCTGACAATAAAGGTTTTGCAAGCTAGAATGACATCTGGCACAGGATCACATGTAGGAATTATGCAGAGGCAATAAAAGGCACTTAATTAGCATTGCAAATAGTATTCCAACATTTATGAGATGTCTACAAATTTGCATACAGATACGTAATTACATAATTTGCAGCTGTTGTGTTTGTTTCATCAGACCTTGCCACTTTATTAGTAGAATATGTAAATCACGAATTAATCCCTTTTATCATCTACTTTCTCAGTAGTCCATAAATATGTGGCAAATCATGGGAACTTGCTACAGCTTTTTTATGTGGAGTTTCTCATCTTGCCTCAGAATGGTATAAAACAAAACTGTATCCCCTAGCTTACCTAGCTCTAATGGTCTTTTAAGAGGTTTGTAAATGCATCTCATTTGTTATCAGTTTCGTACTCCCCATTCATCTCTGAAACCTTAGTTTGCAGGGTCATGCTGCAAATCTCTTTTGATTTATTCTCTTCCAGTTTTAAAGAGAATTCAGTTAATATTTGTTCTTATTAGTACCTGTCTGATAAGGGTAGTTATCTTATGTTACAAATAAACCAAGAGGGCTGAGAGGGCAGGATATCTGATCAAACAAGAGTGCAGTGTAGGTAGGTTACTGAATTCAAGGTGAATCTGGGCAGCTCAGATGCCTAAACCCCCAAACTGGACCAAATTATTTGCTAGAAAAAATACTGCTTATAAATCCTTGGTATATAAGATTTATTTGCCTTGATAACCTTGGACGATTTTCACTTACATACCAATGGACAGAGACATGAAAAATATGTATCCAGTCAGCTGGATATATTTGCATATTGGCTTCTATTGTATTGGCTTATATTAATACTTTTGTAGCATTTGTATTAGGCTCAGGGGAGGCTTGAAGAGATACAGCCAATTAACAAAAGGTGGTTCTGGCTACAGATTTTGAGCATGCCATTAAGGCAACTGAAGTAAGGACTAGAGAAAAAGTTGTTATTTGTTTTTTTTTTCTAACATGTTTTTCCTTGTGTGTTTTGAAAGTGCCTTCACTATAATCATGACATGTAATGGAAACTTCCCCTTATATTTGAGTCCTGTAAAGAAAAAAGTTCAAAGCAACGCAGGAGTTCAGAGCAGGAGGGATGGAAAGCATCTTAGAAAATGGTGACTGTGCTTTCCCTCAGGAGAAATTTGGTGTATCTAAGTTTAATTTGTGTTTGGAAGTTGACTGGATTGTGGACTGCCTCTTCCTCTAGCGCTCTTCCAAGAGATGAGTTAACAATGAAAATATATTGAAGAGATTCGTTGTTGTTTTGTCTAAGTATGATAATGGGAATTGCAGATGAAATCTTTCTGATTGAATGACTAATCTTCCTTACAGGCATTGCCAGCATTGGTTTTTATGGAGGGAAGGAAGTAGTTGCAGTAGCTGAAAGAATAAAATAATGAACTTGCACAAATGCACAAGACAAAGAAAGGAGCAAAATGTTTCTTTTTCTTTAAACTGAGTGGGTGAGCACAAGGGCTGACGTTCTCTCTGCTGACTGCCCCAGCAGTGCTGCTGCTGGTAGTAGCTCTGTTGAAAACAGAACAAAAACAAGATCTTGCTTCATGTTCCTTTAGCTAGACGTGGATTCCTACAGTTGATCTTCCCTTTTTAGAGGGGAGCTCATGAAACAGAGGGTGAGCTGGTGTTGGCAATGGAGATGGTTCTGAGCTTTCTCTGCACTTTGCAGAATAGGAAGTTGTGGTGATGCAGATTCAGAGACAAAAATCCCTGTGGCTCAAGCCTGGTGCAGCCTAAATACTGTAGGCTGGCTACTAGCCCAATGTAGATGGAGAATGTGTCTTAGCTCAGTATCTTTTTTGCTTCTGCACACAAGATTCTGAGTCTGGATAGTATCCCACTAGGCCCCAGAATTACCTGTTAGGTCTTCAATAACATATACATCTGTAGATGAAGCTGAAACTTTGGCATTGTCACCTCTTCTGTCGTGCTCTGACCGCTGCCCCTCCTTACCTGGCTGGAATTCTAGTGCCCATTGTGTGGATTTCCTGTGCTGGGTCCTGTGCAAGATGTCAAAACATCTTTTGCTAGAAAGAAGCTGGGGAACTATGCTCTGTCATGGAGAGAGGGTTGTACAGAAGTGACACAGCTTGGGGATGCTGCAGAATAAGCAGGCAGGGGCTGACTTCATGTTTGCCTGCTGTGGCAGGGTTGAGGACTCAGGCCTCAGTTGTGGACCCAGGGCTCCAAGCTGCTGCCTTGACCCAAAGGAAACGCCAGAAACATTCCTGGATGAATTCGTGTGGCTGTGAGTCTTTCCCTGTTTTTTCATGTTGGGAAGATTGGAATCTTCCAGCTCAGGGTAGATGACGATTAAGGTTATTTTTTCATCCTCTAATGGTGCTTTTGCTTTTGTTTTCATATCCTTGTAACTACAGCTGCTAATAGGTACACTCACAGAGGGTATCCCCTTGAACTAAAGGTCTATGGCATTTTTTCCTCCTCATTAAGCTATGCGTTTTTGAGACGTACAGCAGAGCTCTTTCTTTTTTAAAGGCAGAGGTGTTCCTAGGGCTTTGATCTGTTTTCTGAACTTATTTTACAGCTTGAAAAAGATTTTTCTGAAGATTATAACTGATTTTTTTGCCAGTGCCATGCCACGTCCGAATCTAGGCCAAACCAATTAGAAGCACATGTCTTTTGTCAGCTGAATAAATGTGGTGCAACAGGGTGGAAGCCTGGAAACTTAGACTTTTGCAGGCAGCAGGTGGCCTGGAGGAATCGGCAGTATAATGTCCTCTGCAATGCTGAGGCCAGGCAGGAGCTGGGTCACAACCTGTAACCATGTGCCTTCGTTTCGTAGGGCTTATTTAGAAATTTCAGCTTGACAGAGACCTATCCTGTTCTAGCCATAGCTTTTTATGCCCTGGATGTTCCTTTACTATTAGTAGTAAAGGAAATAATATATACAAAGTTGCTTTACATTGAGCTGTTGAAAAGAAACCATAATTACACGTTTCTGCAGCACCTGGCACAGACCTGGTCTTGTCTGTTATCTCTAGATGCTCTTGTTATATGAAAAACTGAATTCACTTTATGCGAGCCAAAGAAATAATTTCCTTTCTTTCATTGAGGAGTAGATGGTGGAGAAACTCCACTGTCGATTTAATTCATCAGTTTCACTGGCTGTATTTCAAATTTAATAGTTTTCAAATATATTCATAAAATCATAGAATCACAGAATGGTTTGGGCTGGAAAGGACCTTAAGGTCATCTAATTCCAACCCGCCTGCCACGGGGAGGGACACCTCACACTAGATCATGTCATGCAAGGCTCTGTCCAGTCTGGCCTAGAACACTGCCAGGGATAGAGCATTCACAACTTCCCTGGGCAGCACATTCCAGTGCCTCACCACCCTTACAGTAAAGAACTTCTTCCTTATATCTAACCTGAACTTCCTTTGTTTAAGTTTAAACCCATTCCCACTTGTCCTGTTGCTGCAGTCCCTAATGAAGAGTCTCACCCCAGCATCCTTATAGGTCCCCTTCAGATACCTCCTGCTATTTAAGTTTAAACCCATTCCGCCTTGTCTTTTCACTACAGTCCCTAATGGAAAGTCCCTCTCCAGCATCCTTGTAGGCCCTCTTCAGATACTGGAAGGCTG
>JANHGB010040199.1:64919-93546 GCA_026283785.1 Coracopsis vasa | reverse complement strand
GGCAGAATAGGGGAGGAGAGTAGGGGGGAGAGAGGAGGAGGGAAGAAGAGGAGGTAGAGAGCCGCCGGCCCCTGCGTCCATGTCCCCGCAGCGCCGCCGCGCCCCGCACCGACCGTGGCTCCGCACCCAGCTCTGCGCCTGCGTGCGCGCCGTCGGAGCCGGCTGTTCCGAACGGACACAGCGCCCCCTGGCGTCCGCCGCGCCCCCTGGGCTGGAAGGCGGCGGCCAGTGGCCCGGGGAGCCTCGACGACGGAGGCACCGGGACCAAACCGGTTTGGGTTTGAAAGGGACCTTAAAGCTCATCCAGTTCCACCCCGCTGCCACAGGCAAGGACACCTTCCACTACAGCAGGTCGCTCCAAGCCCCTGTTTCCAACCTGGCCTTGAACACTGCCAGGGATGAGGCACCCGCATGCTTCTGAAAAGACAGATACTTACTGATTTAGAAGATTTACCTTGCATTTCATGGAAGATTCAGAATCTGCCTGATCATTGAGCAGAGCCAGCACAGTCTCTCTGTAAGAGCAGAATAACACCATGAAGGAGAGCGCAGTTAGAAGGATTCAGACATCCACAGACTGACCATCTCAGGTGCTTCTGGGCAACCGCTAACACTCCTCTCTCCTCTGTTCTGGTGCTTGCCAGGACCTGCTCTTTCCCCAGAGGGCTTTTCTGCTCCCCCGCTGTGGGCTGAGGCTATGCTGCCTTCCAGGGGCAAATTTTAAGGCTGGAAGTTCCAGCACTGTAACACACCAGCAGCTGAGATGAGTAAAGTCGTAAGGTCCTCCACCAGACCAGCGCTATACAGGCTCCATTACTATCTGATAACATTTTGAAACATTCATGATTTGTTAATGTTGTTAACGTTTGTAAATATTCACTATTTATAAAGCATTCACTGTTTGTTACTCTTCAAGAGTGCTCTGGACTAAACACACCCCAGGGCCACGGACCTCCTATGTCCTTCTCAGCCTTCAGCACAGAGCTGGGGAGCACTAGGATGAGGCCAGCACCATGGGAGCACTTTGGTCCAAAGGGTCACTCTCACCCAGCCAAACAGAAGGAAACCTCTCAATTGTACCTAGTAGTGAAAAGCCCATTTTACAAAACATTTTTACTTTCAGTCTTTGGGTTCTGGTCATCCTGGGAAGCAGGGAAAGGCATTATTTAAATAGTTGTAGCTGCAGGGGATCATTTTCTAAATTAACAATAGTAATTGCCTCTGCCAAATTGAGAGTTGAGGGGATTCATTTCTTTCAGCTCTCAAGACAATAGCACGATTCGGGGTTTCATATTGCAAGCTCTGAAAACCAAATGGTGATGTTTTAAAAAAATAATAATGCAAACAGCACCAATTGCTGAGCTGGACGCTGCTCCCATCACCGCCGGGCCTGGGGACCTCGCACCAGGGAAAGGCTGTGCAGCGAAAAAATCCTTTTTAACAAAATGAATGCATCATACATAAAACATCGCAGAGCGCACAATTAGTAAGCAAATGTAAGAGTTCAGCTCAGTTCATAATTATTCAGCAAACCTATTCAGAATTATTTTTTTCTCCCTGCAGCAATCAACTGTGTGGGCTCATTACCACTGAGGATCTAAGGAAGAAACCACCACATAAACTGCACAAAACAAGCCCAGATGCTGGAAAAGCTTCAGCCCAGCTCACCATTAGCAAAGGGCCTTTAAAACCCATCCATCGAGCAAAACCACATCTTATTTCTCTGTGGTGTTTATACCCCTGGCTCTATAAAGACAGCATTTCATTAATATGTCAGCCCTCAGGTATATAAATTTGAGCTCCTAAATAACCTCTGCAGCACTGGAGAGTGCAGCCATCTGGAACAACACTAAAAAGCATTCTGTTGCCACTACCTGTAGCAGTTGCCGAGGTGATGAGTCCTGTCTTCAGAGCACGGGCTTCCACCAGTAACTTTGCAGAAAAGCCAATGGGTTTTTCCTGGCAGGGATTTTCAGTGAACGGAGTCTGAACATTCTGAAGGACAGGTTCTCAAGTCTGGTGGCTGACATTATTGGGAAGGTGCTCAACATTCCTGCCTGGAACAGTTCAGGAAGCTGTCGCCTCTTCTCTCTCCCCAAACTACAGCAGACACAGTGGCTGGACTGACTCAGAAGGCAAATCTACACCACCATCACATGAGCTGGACAGTGCAGTGAGCACAGAGCAGGGTCAGGCAGCAGATCAGATGTTCCTCCTGAGGACAAGGTGTCTATTTGCATGTTCCTGCTCAGTTCCTGAGAATGGTGCAGAGCTTTGGTTGTGGAATTGCTCTGCCCTGGCAGGGTGCAGGCCCCCGGGATCTGACCTGCTCCATTGCTTCTTGTCCTTCCTCATGTGAGTGGCTGGGGGTGGCTATCACATAACTGAGGTTGAAGCCAATTTCACCTGTAAAACCGATTAGTGCCCATACAAGTTCACCGTACTGATGTAAATATTACCCTCTCAGTCTTGCCAACAATGTTCTGGAAATCTCTGGAAACTTTGAACCAAATTCCTTCAGGCACTCGACTGCTTCCCATTTTGAAAAAATGCATGACTGAATAATAAGAGTTAAGGGACTAAAACTCTTCCAGTTGTTTCCTGCAGAGGCCAGCAGCGGTTTCAGAGCTTGGCCCTTCACAAGGGTTTTCCAGGTTGTTCTTCTGCAAGGCTGGTTAGCTGGTTCACTTCCTTTACAACTCTGAAGATGTGTATTTCCCTGTTTGGGTTTTCAGGTACCTCAGTATGGATCATGGTATTTCCACAATATTGGCACACTTTTCCATTGCTGCAAAGAGTGTCTTTGTATCACGTGAGTATACTGGGTCCCACTTCTGTCAGTTCAGTGGAAACCTTTACAGCATACGCAGCACTCAGGTGTACATGTGGAACACACTGAACTTTTTCTAATTTAGATCACAAAAACCAAGGTAGTGCTAAAGTGAAACAACACTGGATTGTGCAGTTAGGAAAAATGCTAAAGCAAATTTTCCCATCTATAATAACTGTATGACAGAACATACTTCCTGGGCTTTTTCCCACCTTCAAATTCCCATCTCTAAAACACACACTGTAGGGTTACACATGGAGGGGGGTGTGGCAGAAATTAGGTCATATTTACAGCACAGAAGAATTAGTTTGGCTGCAGGAACAGTAGAAGTTTTCTATTTTCTAAAATAACTCTGTGAAACCTAAATAAAGAAGTGCCTCTGTCAAGATAATCTGCATTTAACTCTCCTTGGCATTTTATGATGGGGTTTGTATGACTGACTTTGTTCAGTTGCTTTCTTAAACTTGAACCAGGAGGGAATTTAGGTAAGTGTGGTGGAGCAGGAACGATCTTTGAGCATCTGGAAAGTCTGGCTCCCAGTGGGCAATGCCAGCAAACCACTAATGTTAATTCATTTTTCTTCATCTTATAAACTGTTGTGAAGGGAGAGAATGAGGGGCTATTTTGTAGAGTCCTGATGACTTCATTTTCCCTCAGTGTTAGCTTCATGAGAGCATTCATTCACCTTAGTGCTTCCTTTCTACATCCTGACATCCCATGACATCCACAAGCAGCGTTTCCGAGTCCTTTTCTTCCACCACTTGCAAGATGTCGTCCCCTGCCTGGGCAGAGAGAGGCTGTGCTGGGGGAACCACGGGGGCTGCTGGATGCTGTGTGAGACATCACCATTTCATAGCAACTCGCCCAGCGTGGACCAGATTGGCCTCTCCTGGAGAGGCTCCCATGGGCCCACGCATCCGAGCATCCCACATTCCCACCTAACACCCGCAGGATGCTGCCATCGTGTTCCCACCACTGGGTTGCTGGTAATGCTGCTGCTCCCAGTGCTCCTCATGCAGGAGTCCCAACCTCCTGATCTCAGCTGAAGAGCAAGCTGCATGTCCTGCAGGTGAGAAGAACACTTGAGAACGTGATGCCTGGCATTTGAAGCCTCCAGGCAAACAGATACTCCTGTATTTATTATTGATCATGTTACCACACAAGATTTACAGAGAGACTCATGTTTCTGAGCAACTGGTGAACCTTGGCTCGTAGTCCCGATTTGTCAAGTTCAAAAACCAGTGCCTCTGCCAGTGGGAACTGGTGAAGTGCATCCCAAAGGCAGCAACGCTGGGTCTGGCAGCATCTGGGGTGCAGTGCTGAACCCCAAAGCCAAAGGTGCCTGTGCACCTCTGCCAGGGATCCCAGCTCCTCCCTTGGTCTTCTCACAGGGCTGGATTTCATCCACAGAAGTTGCTATTTGCTTTTCCAACAGGAATCACACCGGTGATGGGTACATGCTGCAGCCCCGGGTACCCCAGCACAGCGCTGGCTGCCGACACTACTACAAACACTCCCCGGTTCCCCACCACAAACACAAAGGGTTAAACACCTCCTGCCATCGTAACCCAGCTTCTCCATCGCATGGCCCCTCAACATCTCCTACAAAAGCCTGATTTAATCCCGGCTGCAGACGACTCACATTGTACTCACAGACTTCTAGCGATGTCAGGCTATCGGGTTTCCAACTAATATCCAAGGCACAGCCCAAGCCCAGAGCAGGAACAAAGGCTTCTTTGTTACTGGGGAAAAAAAATCCTCCAAAGATATGAGCAGTGCAGTAGAGTTCAAACTGTTAAATGACTCAAATATTATTTAATGAATACATTTGAAATAGGGTCTCACAATCCAGAACACTTTTTAGATCATCATTTACGAAGAGCCTGCCTCTTCATTTACTTCTGTATGAAGTTGTTGCTTTCAGGTTTTCATTATTGCCATCCTCCTTCCAGGCTGTTGCAGGCACTTCATTTGCTGGAGTAGCTCTGTTCTTTTTGTGATTGGGTTTAGCTGGTGACTACTGGATCTTTCATAAGTCCTTAGAATCACATCCCCATTATTTATCTTGGATGGCATTTCTGTGGCTGTAAAAGACGTGGGAGACAGAGAGCACGTAGCAGAAGCACCAGCACTAGGTGCTGTTCTACAGGGTGCTAAAAGCAAGCTTTTAAAATTAGGAGATTTGTTAGATTCTCAGGATTTTAACTAGGATTGGAGAAGCTCTGCAAAGGCCAAATCCCACAGATACTTTGGGTTCTTGTTCAAGTCTTAGATGTGCGATTCTAAACCAGAAAACCATGTAATTTTAGAGAGAAAAACAGAATAAAAGAAACAAGATCAAAACCAAAATGTGTCTGAGCTGGGAGATGAAGTTCCAAACTTAAACTTGACTTTACTGTGCTACAGCAGCAAGAATGCCACGGCTGCTGCAAGGCGCAGTGGGCAGCACAGTGCCCATGTGGGCTGGGGTGGGTGTATGAGAAATCCAGCGCATCCAGGCAAAGTGGGGAAAAGAGCAATGGAGCAGAGTAAGTACAGGAACAACATCAGAACAGGCAGGAGAACAAGGACCAGAAAACAAGGCACAGAGCAAAAGCAGAACTACTTCCAGCTCCTGTCAGCAGAGTGCATCGCAAAGCAGAACATCACACAACACCCCTGTGCCCTGGCACAGCAAAACCACCTCGGCTCTATTGCCGGGGGTTTGTACATTCACATGGCCATTTCAGGTACATCTCTATGGAGGGAAGGGGAGGAACACCAAGACCATAACCCGCTATGGTTGCATGTACTTGATCTATATGAATTTCACCCAAGTCAAGCTGAGCTTGCCCTCAGGTAAGCAATGCCACAGGTAGAAGTCACTGAATATATGTCTCCAGCAGCAGATAAAACATCCCCATGGGCTCAGTGCCCAGGTGACAGGCACAGCAGTCACTCTCCTCTGCATCATCTCCATTTCATTTCCCACAAAGAACTTCTCACGTAAAGGAACGCTCTCCTTGCTTTGGCAAGCTCCTTTACAACTATTTATTTCCAGTCTAAGCATGAATGAGGCCGAGTTCAACCTTGCAGGGCAACACTGTACACTTGACAACTGGGGCTGGCATAGGGACACTGTAAAAAGGAATAGGAGGGCTTGAACTTTCACAACCTATCATCACTTGCTAAAGCTAATGTTAAATTTGGGAGACACCATTATCTACAAATATATGGAAAGTGAAAATAAATGTCTGCCTTACCTAATTGCCCAACACAAATAGTGCACAATAGAGCAAAAGGAACCACAGATAAGACTTTATTTGAATTTGAAGACTGTGGAACAAACCCTCCCTTATTTCCCCTCATCTAGCAGAGGCTGCAGGGTTACAGCCCACATTTCGTTTCGTCAACCCTAACTTTGGAGGTGCTGGAGCCTGTTGTCCCCACAAGATACTTGTTCCTGAAGCCTACACCTGAAAGAGTTTTTAAATGTTTTCTAGCTATTAGAAACATATCATGTGCAGTGAGCAGGTATTTCCTGGTTACAATTTAAATGCTTTCAAGATTAGCATTCACTCAATTACAGCATCTTCTTTGTATATCTATTGTGCTAAAAGTCTATGGTGCAGACACACAGTAGGAAAAGCCTGACTTCTGCCTCCTCTGACCTCTGATACAGACACAGGCAGTGGGAAAGTTACAACAGAAAACTAAGGACAGACACTGTGTTCATACGTGTAACTTAGGGAAAAACACATGAAAGAGAGAAAAACGGTAACATCCCTGGCTGGTGCTATAGACACATACACACCCCCTGTTTTCATAGGTCTGTATCAGCAAATACATTGCACCCAATTCTAACAGTTCCTTCTTAAAAAAAATAAAAAAGGCAGGTCTCCTCTTTCAGAAGGAATGTTAACGCCGATGGAAAGTCAGAACAAACTGATAATGCTCGTTTACCTGCAAGAGATGCATCGAATCCCAAGACACTCAAACATACCCGTCATGTATGATGGTTTCAGCAGTCATATTAGGAAATTGCTTAATGCTTACCTTGAAGTCTTACTTCTTTCATTTGCTGGAAACCCCTGGAATACATCACGCTCATTCCTACCTCCACTGGAGCAACAGAAATAAGGGGTTTTACATAAAGAGAAAAGCATAAATTGCAGGAAATATTGTAAATATTGATTCTGTCACCAAAGGCTTTACATTAGAGACTGATTGCTGGTATGGACCTTCAGGAATCAAACCTTTAAAAAGAAAGGATGCATTAGAGTGCATGACAAAATGAAGACGGGCTACAAAAGCTCCTGGGAGCAACCTACCACTGCATTCTGCTGCTCCCAAGCAGCTTCAACTGGAAATCTGGCCTTGCTTTTGCTTCCTCAGCTATCTGTATTTTAAAGCACAAGCAATTAGCAAACATTCCACCCCAGTAACGTGGGCTGCAGATCCCGAGGAAAAGCTTCTGCTGATGGGTTTCATGTGAGCAGAGACTGTTCTGGTTTCCTTCTACCACCCTGTTCCAGCTGCAATCGTCAGCAGGTTACAGAGGGGCTGGGGAGGGAGGTGCTGCAGAAGCCATGGGACCAGGATGAAGTTCAAATTGTATATGAGTGATATACAGTAAAAATGTTGTTCTTTTTAGCGAGGTGCCCCACTGAGGCCGGCTCTGGGGTACACTGCATGAAACAGGGTGTTTTGTGTGGCAGAGATTCTGGCGCCGCAGGAACAAGGCCAGGACAGAACAACCCTGTCCCCACAAGCAGGGGTTGCCAGGGCGCACCAGGAGCTGCAGATCCATGGGGCTCCGCAGTTGCAGCGCTGCCGTTAGCGCTGTGGTTACACAGCAAGACCGAGTGGACCTGGGTGGCGTCTGCCCCAGGAGGGAGGCAGAAAGGGGGGGTCACATCTGCCAATCAGCAGGGGTGCTTTAAGAGGAAGTGCTGGTGAAGATCTCATGAACATTGCAAACTCAGTTAATCGAGGGATAAACAGCCCCAGAGCGGGACAGGCTTCACCTCCATGTACCACAGATTCGATAGGGAAGAGCAAATAAAAGCCATTGGAACCTTCAGCTGAATAAAACAGAGTTTTAACATTGCGAGGCTTTCCCAGGCATCCCCTGGGCCCAAACCCTCCCATGCCCCTGTGGAGGTGAACGCCAGCCGCAGCAGAGAGGTGCTGCTCACCGGCGTAACCAGTGTGGGCAATTGCAATGTTCAGTCGCTTCCTACCGAGCGATCGTGATTTAACCATACACAGGATGTCCGCTGCTCCACCACACAGCACCACGAGCTCCTCCTCTCCGCCACAGTGAGAGTGGCCGGAGTGGGAGGTGCAGGAGGAAAAGGCGCCCCCCGGGGCTGGCCCCGGCCCCCTCGCACTGCGAGCTCCGGCCCCCTCGCACTGCGAGCTCCGGCCATGTGCGGCATTCCTGACTTGTGGCAAAGCTGCGGGGTCCGCACTGCCCCTGCCCACCCACAGCCCAGGGCTCTGTAGAGCCCTCTGCGCCCGTGGTGGCCAGGACACGCAAAATGAGGCTTTTAGGGTCTGGTCAGAAGGGAAGCAAAAAGAGGACAGGACCCCGGGAACCGGCTGGAACAGAAGATGCCGAAATCAGTTAAACAGTGACAGCAAACAAAAGGAACCGCAGCCAGAGGAGTTTGGCACCCAGCTAAAGAGCCATTCCTGGTGCTCGTGGTGGATGGAGCCTGGCTGGCAGCCATGGGCACCACGCACCCACCCGGAGCACAAACCTGTCCCACGCACCAGCCTTTCTCTGAAATCACGACTGCCAAGTGAGGATGACAGCATCAGCTCCAGCACGTTGTGGTCAGTGTCACTCCAGGCTGGTTTGGATTGCTCCTGCATCCTCTGGGTACCGGTGCTACAGTGTCTGTGTGTGCTGGCAGCTTGTGGTGCCAGTTCATGTGGCAGACAGTGGAGCTCTCCTCATGCCTCCCAACACAAATAAGGCTTTATTCCCATGGATCCTCTGCAGCAACTAGTTCTGCAGAAGCCCATCCTCCTGCCAACCGGTGCCCCTGGGGCTGCAGCCCCACAGGGACCTCTCAGCCCCAGGCACCTGCTCCCCATCAGGGTGGACCTGCAGACTTCAGACTTTAGTCAGCATCCAGTGTCCTGTCTTGATCCCCCCTGAGCAAGACCTGCTCCTCCTCTCCCACTGCATCACCCCAGGAGAGCCTGGGGATCTGGCGTGTGCCACAGCAGTGCCTGCAGAGCCAAGCGCTGTGACAAAAGGGTTGCAGCTTTGTGTAAGTCACAAGGCTATTTATTCCTCCTGACAAGTGTAATCGTACTATTGCAATATTTAAAGTGAAGCACTTGCTTAGTCCAGCTCTCTGAGGAGAAGTCACAATGTGAAAATCCGTCTGTCGGGCATGGTTTAAAACAAAGCAGCAGTAAGGCCTCAAGGCAACACTGTGCAGCAGCTCTGGGCTTCAAAGGATGCAGAGCAAAGAGACAGAACATCACCACTGTCACCACCAGACCCGACACAGGTTTATCTGCCTGTTGGACACGCTGTGACCATCCTGCAGCGCATCGGTGCCATCCTGCTGCCGCTCACAAGTTCAGGTGCTGCAAACACGAAGGTTTGAGTGACAGGAGCAGAATAAATCCTGTGCTTTCGCGGGTGGATGCTGGCAGATGACAGCAGCGCGCTGAGGCGCTGCACGTGCCAGGGTGACCAATGCCATCCACGGCTGCTGGAGCAGCCCCAGGGCAAGAGCAGGGCTGGCTGCTGCCGACAGGACCTTCGCCTCAGTCCCCTCTGCTGACCCTCTTTGTGCTTTACTGAACGCAGCTCAGGCTTTAAATACCTCTGTCCCCGGCCATTGACCCAAGCTCCAACCTGCACCCAGGGCCCTCCCAGCACAGCCCAGACCCTTTTGGACCCAGCATCAAACCCAACAGCTCCTGGTTTCCTCCAGCTCATTTGGTGAAGCTGCCACCAACATGGGACACGTTGGTGTCCGTGCTGGACATCCAGCACGGTCCCCAGTAGTGAAGGGAACCACATGGAGCTCTTTGGAGAAGCTGTTCCGCTCCCCTCTGCGGGACAGGGGCAGGGTTTATTTGCTCAGCCCTGCTATGGAGCAGGATCTGCCCATGGAGCAGCAGTGGAAGCACAACAGGAACCAAATTCATGTCAGTTTTCAGAAGCGCTGTGGAAATACAACACAAACCCCTCCACAGCTCCTTGCCCACCTTGTCACGAGGGTTTCACACGGCCCGGGAGGGTCCAGCCAGAACAGTTTTGGCAGGTGGTTAAATAATCCTTGTTAAATCACTGCAGAGTAATGGCCAGGCCACATTCCTCTGCAATTCCAGCATTCCCTGGGCTCCGGCCTCCACGCTGGCACGTGCCCACATACAGAAACCTCCTCCCCTCTTCCTTGTCTGTTGTGTGTATCTCAGATGTGTTTATACTCTTTAGTGTGGTCTGGTGTCCTTAGAGAAACAAACGTGTGGAGCTGCTGTAAACAGGCACCTTGTGGGGTTATTTTCAGTCCTTTTGGCATGTTTCCATTTTTTCCTTGTAGCCACAATTAACACAAAGTTAAGGGACAGTTTTAAAAGCATTTACAGTTGCTTAAAGACCCTGTTCCTGGTTCAGGAGATGGGGGAGAGGTCCTTTAACACCAGCAGGTGAGTAGACAAAGAAAGAAAAGGGCTCACAAGTCCCTTTTAGACCACACTTGTGTGCAGCCAAGTGGTGGATTTAAAAGGTTACTGCTGGAATATGGTTCGCAGCAGTCTATTGCAGTGAATAAATATCACGTTTACATATCCATTATAACAAAACAACGCCGCGCTTCCACTGCTTCATGTTGGTTTGCCATCTGGAAGCTAAACAAGCTGTGTAGTAAAAAGAATTCGATTTTGCATTTACCAAAAGGAGCCACACAAGTTTCGGTTCATAGCAGGCTATTTCCCAGCCTGCATAAGCAGAAACCTGCCCACAGGAGAACCGACTTCACCGGGCAGTGTCAGCCCAGGGGTTCTTCCCGTTCGGCCTGGGGGACGCACACAAGTCAAGCCTGAGCAATGGCGCTGCCACGCCGTGCCCTGCGCCAGGCTCTGTGCTGCGTGTTCAGAGACACCCGAGGACGTGGCGCTGCCGTGCCCTGAGCCTTGCACCGAGAGAACCCGTGTGAACAGCGCTGCCCATCCCCACCCGACGCACCCCGAGGGCAGTGGTTGGAGTGTCCCCGAGCCCAGACCTGGCAGAGCCCCCCCAAGGACGATGCCAAACACGCCCCTGCATGAGGCTCAGGGCTGCCAGCATTCACACACAGAGCTGAGCTCACGGCCACTGAGCACATCCCTGCAGCACTTCCAACCTCCTCATGCAGCTCCACAGCACTGAACACCAGCCACCTGCAGACACCAACACCTAAGACAAGAGACAGAGCACTTTATGATCAGATTTATTTAATTAAAGTCCATTGGCTGGTTCACTGTAGGTCACACCCGAGGCTGCCAAAGCAATCTGAACATGTTACATTCACTACAAGATGCTCCCAGGTTTTCCCAACCAGTCCCAGCCCGCAGAAGCCACAAGGTCCCTTCCTTCACCTGGTGGCAGGACTCACGTTAAGGGCAGCGGGACTCGAGTTGCAGCACTGAGCTGAACCGAGCCCCCGGACCTCGGTGCCAGAGCGCCGGTGGCTGCCGGTGCCTCTAAAACCACCCATGTGTGTGCACGTCCTTGCATTTACAAACCCAACCTCCCCGTGCAGGAGACAAACACTGGTTTCACTGCTAACCCAGAAAGGAGAAACAATCAGTTCTGCAGGCGGGTGGGAGAGGGCAGTGACAAGGAGAGGTCCCAGCACTACCGGCCCCGGCCCACAGACCAGCCCAGCTGAAAGTAGAGGAGAATCCAATCACTGCCCATCACTGGAAATCAGATCACTCCTTTGGTAAAACGAAGTAGGTCCAAATGACTCCAAAATACTTGGATGGATGTGGGGTTATGAAAGTGAAGCTTAAGCAAGGCTCAGCCCCCCCGAGGTTTGTGGGGACACTGGAGGAAGCGAGGCATTAATAGAGCTTTATCTAACTCTGTCGTTAAAATAACCTGTTTCTGGCCTAGCAAGCATTTTGATAATGTATCTATGACATGCTTTGAATATTTCCTTAAAAAATGCTGAAGACATTTTCCGTACATGAGAGTTATCTACAGGAGGTCTCTATGACACCATCGCCTCTTTTACATGTCTACCCCTAACAAACATCAGAGAAATACGTCAGATGCTACAGGTTAAACTTTCATCATATCTGAAAGTATACATCTCTTTTAAAGCGTATTTTCAACATGAAAAGAGCTAAAATCACAACTGTATCCCATTGCGCAATGTGCGTGAAATCAAGACCATTTGCACAGCTTCCAAAATGGAACTCTGGAGAACAGCGACTCGGGAACAGTGACCGCAGGGAAGGGGCTGCCACCCCTCTCCTTCAGAGCACGGAACTGTCTACGCTATTGTCAGTATCTTCGGCTGAGAAGCCAGCTCTTGGAGAATTTCAGGTTGCAATCACTTTAAAAATCACAAGCCATTTGTCCTTAATTTGCCAATTTTAATGAAGAAAAACCATTAGTTAGCATTTCCATGTACAAAAGTCCAATAAAACATGATTTTTTTTCCTTTAAATCAGTGAATGGGAAAAGTTCGAGTTAAACTTATTCAACAGTAAAAATCTTCCAATTTCCACTAATAGAAATTTTTTTCTGATGTGACTATAGGATAATGACTATCCAGAAATAAATAGCTATAAATACATTCATTGTTCCTATTCCAAAAATAATCACATAGGGAAGACACAAAACTGAAATTAACTTATTTGAATCTCTTTCTTTACAATGAGATACGGGCAAGTTATAGCAGAGGGACTCAAGACAGGAAAAAAAAAACCCAAGTAGGGAATAAATTGGTCCAGTATTGACATTCATGAAACATACCAGTTAGCATAGCTCATCCTTTAAATGACACTACTCAGTCGATTTTTATTTGCTTCGGGTATACATAATGAAAGCAGTTTCCTTTGAATCTTTGCTGAGGACAGGTATAGTACCCTGGAGACACTGTAACAACCCCTTCAGTATGCATGTGCGTATATATAATTATATATAAATAATCATGCATCCACACACACATTTGTATATCAACACTGCATGTGACGGTTAAATCCATCATCATTCATCATTGGCAGCACTTGTTCCTCTGACTTGGCCTTGATTACGTAACTGCAGAGAAAGAAAACACACCATTAAGCATCAACAGCTCCCCCCAGCAGCAACTTCCAAAGAGGCAGTTTCATTAAACTCCAAGGAAAATAGGGCAGGGCGGTCAAAACATCACCAGGGCTGAGCACATCACACCAAAGCAATGCAGGACCGGGCAGGGAACCTCAGTTTGGGTGCTGTCCTCTCAGGGGGCAGCAGCTCCAGTCTCTGAGGACTTAAAAACTGCTTTGTCTGGGGATCCACCTGCAGCATTAACACAGCCACAGCAGGAGACACCAGCGCTGGAGTCCTGGCACTGGTGCTCAAAGCTGCTCCTGTGCAGCTCCAGGACAACCCGCTTCCCGCAGGAACCGTTTTAACACAAGTTACTATTTGTAGCTATCTGTGTGGAACTCTATTTCCAAAACTTGCCCTGCTTTGAAGATGACAGGCCACAGCTGCCCTAAGTTCAGTGGACTAAGCCCACGCATCACTTTGCTACTGAGCACATTGCAAACAATGCTCACAGCTTTTCTGATTTGTGCCCCAAAAGCTCCCTGCAGGCTTCAGAGCTCAGTGATGAACAGGTCGGCACTTTGGTTTTCTGCACTAGATAAGCACAAAGAACCAGGTTATGTGGCCAGTGCCGCAGGGATCCTGCCACACATTGAGCGCAGGCCCAGCTTCACACAGTGCCCATCCCTGAGGCACCCTGGACACCAAGGGTCACCTCCAGCTGTTGATCACCTCAAGGTTATCACACAGGAGGGAGGTCAGGCCTGGAAGCGTTATCTGGATACGCGTCCATTTGGGCGATTTCTGCCATCAACTCCCA
This sequence comes from Coracopsis vasa, assembly GCA_026283785.1. Taxonomy (NCBI): domain Eukaryota; kingdom Metazoa; phylum Chordata; class Aves; order Psittaciformes; family Psittacidae; genus Coracopsis; species Coracopsis vasa. Next base: position 79,641 of record JANHGB010040199.1, on the reverse strand, counting down.
TCCATCCGAACATTACTCATTTTTCTCCCTTTCCATCCAGCAGTTGACTTACACAGCTTGATTTGCCTCAGAACCTACAGAGAACTCCTCTAGACGTCAGCAGCCAAAGTGCCTCGAACGGAACCCTTCTTACGCATCTAAACGTAAAATAAAACTGTGAGCTACCACATAAAGAACCTGTCGCACCCATGTTAGTAAGAGAAGTAACGCTCAACATGACCAGGACTGCTTTTCCATGGACAGCACCAGAACCAGCCCCAGCTACAGCTGAAGGGGGTTGGAGATGGGGTATACACTATTTCTTTTTGGTGAGGAAGCATGTGCAGCAGCTTTATAAATGATGCTTCTTAAATGTTTGACAGTCCATGATGCTTCAGCATGGAGCCACTGTGCTTGAAATACCCAGTGTGGCATTTCCAGCCTCACAACAGGGTGTCGTTTAAACCACAACAAGGAGTCAGATATATAAACCACTAAATGAAAGATAAACAGTGAGAAAAGGATGGGTTGGGACAGAGAAACTCTGGAAGAACACTGATGAGGATTCAGAAAGGAACAAAAATGTAACAAAAGCAGAGATCCTGACTATAAAAATCAACTTTAGATGAAGAACAGGACCCACAAAAGAAGCGAAATATGCACAGAATCCAAAGAGAAAGATTAGTTCAAACCAGGAAGAAGAAAGGGTGTTAATGAGAAAGGGAATAATGACAGGAAGCGATGCAAGAAAATGTAATGCTGCCAGTATCATCAGGCTTGCCTCCTGCAATTGTTTGGGTTTAAGCATCATAGTACTGCACAGTGCAACACTCAAAAAAGCTGACTGCTCCTCTGCAGGGATGGAAGCCTGAAGGTATTCCTGTTGTATAAAGCACCTTATCACTGAGTGCTCACTTCCCAGAGGTCCTGGCCGTAAAACCAATGTTTTGTAGTGTACTTGGGATTTAATGAAGCTTACTGCTTAGCACACTTGCTGAAGTAGTTGAATATGAAACATAAACCCAAATTATTTGGGATAAAATCAGCACTCGTGTTTATTTGGCATCACATATAGGTGTTAACAGATATTCCTATTATAATAGTTGAGAGAACAAAATGTTTTAACAGTAGGTCCCCACTCCTCTCCCATTTCACAATGCACATAGAAAGGTGTGTTAGTGGAACTAATCAATAAATTTCTCTTGTGAAAAACTTCAGTTCCTGATGCTAACGTCTTACACAACAAACTATTTGAAATGAACTATTTGCACTGCTTTGCAAAACAAGAGACTAGTAAATAAATATATTCAATATTTAAGCACAAGTGTTACATCCAGAAACATGTAACCCAGCTTTTGCTTAAGAACTAAAAAGCAGCAAACACTTTGCAAAAAATATTTAAAAGCCATTACTTACCAGTGAGAACTGGGAAACAACTTTCTCTACAAGATGACACATCCACAGTCCAGAGACACACAGAAGGGAAATTCTCTCATGCACAGAGATGTGTCAAGTGCTGCTCACTCTCTCCAAGACATGCCCTCCTCACACTGTCACTAGCCTTTCTCAGAGAAATGGGATGCAGTTGACCTCACTCCAGATAAAGAACTATGGGTGTGCGGAAGAACCCTTCTGACAAAAGTCAGAGAGAGGAAAGTGGTTACTCTTCCTCCTTCAGATACCCAGGAATAGGTGACTCTAGGAACAGGCTGTGGCATGAAGTAGAACTAAAGAAGAAATCCTCATGACCTGAGAGAACACCTGCTGTAACCAAAACCATCCAAATGCCACTGAGAGAACCCCATGTTTGCAAGAAGTGAGCGAGCAGCATTCTTTTCAAAGCATATTCTGGGAACGGCCAAAGCAGCCAAGCCCTTCAGCTCATCTGGAAAGGGAGTTTGGTTTTGCCAACATCTACCTACCAACGCTCAGAATAGTGAAGAAACTTCTTCCAAATCCAGAAGACATCTCTACACAATGTAAGATCATTCCACACAGATCATCCAAACACAGAGAGCAGAACAAGTGGGGATGGAGAAGCTACTGCTAGTTTTGATACTATTAGATGTGGTAGGCACAAAGCGAAAAATGCCCTTCAGAACTGCTGTCTGTGGAACTAAACCACCACTTCAAAGATGTCTGGCAGCTGAAATGAGTTAAAACACACAAAAAAGCAAGTTATAGCTGAAGACACATCGTGTTTTGAAAGAACCAAGACAATTGAAGGAAGGTGACAAGCCAAATGGGTTTGGGGCATAAAGCAATTGGCAAAATGTGAAGGAAATTGAATTGCAAATCCACAGACTGCAAAGAACCTAAAAACCCTGTAAGATTAAAAATGAGAAAGGTTCAGGCCAAAGATCACACTCTAGAAAGACACTACAGAAAAGGCTTCCTGCCTAGTCTGTGATGTTCCTCCACCTCTTAAGGGAAAGAGTAGAGAAAGTGGTCTATAGATGCGTTTCCTCCTAGGCATCAGCCCAAACACAGACCAGGCTATACATGTTTGGTCCTCACAGACACTAAAGCATGAAAAGCAACACACTCCCATTGATGTTACTGACTTCCTCTTTTCAAGTACTATTCTAAGTTTCGGTGTGCTTCTCAGGATGAGTTACCAACTGTAATGTGACATACAGCAGCTTGCTAGGAGATGTGTTTGAAGAGAAAAGGTAATCAGATCTAATGATGATTAGGAGGACACATGATGGAAAAGCAAGATGACAGCCCTTAATCCTAACTGACAAGTGGTAAAAAAGCACCAAATGGGATTTTGTGCAATGGGTATGGTGCCATAAAGAAAGAGGTACTCAGGCCAGATATTCTGAATTCAGGGACAACAGAAATATTTACCTTACAGCCACTTCCAGCTTGACACACACAATACTCAGAAGCTTGACGTGCATGGGTCTGCACAGGACAACCACTAAAGTGGCTGTACTGTTCATCAGCAATTGCCCAAACACACACAAGGGGAGAAGCACAACATAACTTCTGTCAACTCCCAAACAGATAAATCTACAGATAAAGACCACACACCCCTGAACTGCAAAAGAACATTCTTACCGCTTCCAGCTCCTTTTGGGTTTCATCCTCCATTCTCCTAATGTCTTCCATGGTCAGGTCAATCCACTTGTCAATCCAACAGAACAGCTGGCGATGAAAGTTGGTAAATATCCTTTTTTCTTGCTTTAAGAAGATAAACAAGCATTAGATAACAGGCCTCATTTTACCAAAGCCTGCTGAAGTGACTGCAGCTGCTCCACAGGAAAGGCTCTAATCCTCAGGAGTAGCTGTTTCCCACTGCACAGGCTCAGCCTCCCCCAGCGCTGGACCCACAGACCCACCTGCCTGCCCACCCCAACCCACCACCCCCAGCAACACCCAACAAAGCAGCACTTACCTTTTGAATGAAGTTTTCCACTTTGTTCTGCAGTCCCCACCATTTAAATTTGATAGTCACCAACTTGTAAGCACACATTTTTGGACACTCTTCATCAGTGGCCAGCTCCTTCTGTTCAGGGATAATGGGAAGGAACCTTCACTTTTTTTAAATTTTTACTTCAGTCAAACGAAATATAATTATTAGAAATTATAAGTCTAAGTATTACAGTAGAATATGCAATCATATTATTATTTCATGGTAAATAAAAACCCTACTATCTTACTATAATTATAAATTAGATTCTAAGTATTATTAAAGCTATAATAATACTTAGAATTTTAAGCACTAGTAAATACCTAGCACTGTAATGCAAACATAGAGCAATAGAGATTAACAATCAGGTTAAATCTGTAAGGCAGTTCCATCCATGTTGCAAACATACACTATCAGTCTCAGTCCTTAGGGAAAGAACCAAGCAATCAACCAAGGATAGGCAATAGTATTTAAAAAAAAAAAAAGTAAAAAATTGTGTGTTTGGCTTAAATAAGCAGCAGTTGCCCTCAGAAATCCACGGTTTCTTATTCTTTAGATTCGCAACAAACTAGTGGAAAGTAGAAATGCTTTACAGCTTTTTTTAAGCTCGATTTCTTTTAACCATCAAATGGACAACTCCAGTTGGACACGCACACAGTGAGCAGATTGATCTGGTCACACAAAAATCTGACGTACAAGTATCTGGGTGAATAACACATATTTAACACAGAACTTTTAGCACAAATACTCATCACCAGAGAGCACCTAAATGAAAACCAATTATCCTCAGAAGACTGATGTTCTATTAATGAGAAAAAAAAAAGTGCTGCTGTTGTTTGCTATTCCCAAACAGTACAAGTCTATGTCCAGACATTACTAAACGGCCAGAACTAAATGGAACACCCAAGTTCTGTGCCACCAGTTCCAGGCATTCAAAGTTTTCCTGCTCATTCTACAGCTGTTTATAAAAACCACACCAGTCACTCCCCGCTTTCTTTGCGTCACGCAGGCTCAACCAGGCCATTCCTGCATCAGCCTCCTGCTTCCTTCCTGAGCAGGAACAGCAAACTCCCAAGGCAGGATGCACATTTTCAGCAGTGTACAAAAATAATCCCTGCAACACTTTTACCCTGCCAGGAGGAACACTAGGCCCAGGTAGAAGGAGCATTCCAACAACAGGAGGTGGAATAAAAGCCTCCCCTCATCATCACCTTTAAACACACAATATGCTTATCCTTCCATGAGACTAAGCTAACACTCAGGCCCAGGACAAACTCATCAGCCAGAACAAAGGTCTACCTGCCTCAGCATTCAACAGCAGCTAATGGCAGAAACCCATGGGAAAATATGAAACCTAAAGAAGACAATCTTGGTAATTCACTTACAAACTCTACCAATGTCCAGCTTTTATAAGCTGTGAAACTTTGTGCAGCAGAACTATTTTCTGTCCTTGGACACACAAAGGGAAGAATTAAGGCCATGTAGGTATGTGTAGATTGTAAAATCAGGGCACTGCGGAGGCTGAAGGGGACGTTCCCTAACCCCTGGTGCAGGAGCCTGTTCAAGTGTTTGACCATCCCCCCAGCAAAAAAAGTGTTTTCCGGTGTTCAGGTGGAATTTAATGTTATTTCTGTGTCTGCACAAAGGTGGTGCATCTTCTGCCTACTGCTTGCACAACCATGTTTTAGGATAGGGAATTAGAGACTGACGGCTTGCTGGTGCAACGTGTCCTGCTCTAAGATCTGATGCCTGCCTTGCTGCTTTGCAAAAAGTAGTGGTAAAATAACTGTGACATCTAAATAACAAACTAGAAGAAAATTCACACCTCTCAGAATAAGCCCTTCACACTGTATTTTGACAGAAACATTCATGCTGTATTTAGAACTTGTTTGGAAAATGAAAGACTGAATGTGTTTACAAGAAAATTTAAGAAACAGGGGCACCATTTGAAATGCATTTAAAACCCCTCAGCACTTCCCTGTAATTCATCACAGCACACACTAAACACAAGTAAAAATATGTTACTGTCAATGACATTTCACTTACAGTAAAGAAAAAAGTGAAAAATTATATTCTAATTGGTAACTAGGGGCCTGTTCCTGACAGGCTGTATCCACTCTGTGTGTATCCACTGTAGCATACAGCAGCATTCTTCTCAGTTTCTATGAGGTTATCTGCTGTAACAGAGAAAGTTTATTTGGCTTTACTAGAGATGTTGAACGAGTAGCAGACAGTATCTTTGCTTACTAATACACTTGGAATTTTCACTCAATACAAAGAAGAAAACTTTTCAATTTTTGCTCTCTCTTCTGAGACTAACACTGCTGATGCTATGGTTTTCTAAGGAACCGTGAACTTCTTTTTTTTCTGTTGATAAAGACTTTGTAACATCAGCTCTCAGTACCTTCCAATTTGGCCCCAAAGGTCCTCTCTTCGTCTTAACCGACTGGAATAACGCAGGGTCTTCATCAGCTTTGTAGTCCTGTAACATAAAAAACCCCACAAGAGTCAGAAAAAAACCCAACCCCACTCTATTAAGGTTCTGTTCAAGACTAACAGATTGTTGGAAACACTGTAAAACCCTTCCTAAGTTATCTACAAGTAAAATGTATAAGTGAAAACAAAAAAATCCAAAGAAAATAGATGAGTCGTGGTGAAGTTTCCTATGCTAGAGCCTACATACAGAAGCTTTGAACCAAGATCTGTCAGGACTCGGTTAAACTAAATCCTGTTACGGACATTAAACACCCCCCACCCCCGTCTAAATGAACGTCTGGATGGACAAGAGAGTATTGTAGGAACTCTTCTCAATGCACAAACCCTACCAGCATGTGAGGAAGATGACTGGACTAGAGCCAAAGTACAAATAAACAACAGTTCTTTGCAGAGTTTAAGGAAAATATCAGTGCAGTGAGAGCTTAACTCCTGACAGCAGCAAGTCCTTCTTAGGAAGAAAAACAGGCGGCTGTTGGAACAAATATTACAGCTAAAAAACCCTGAAGCCCTCTTGAAAGCCAGACAGGCAAAACATTATTATGCAGCAGCATAACAATATAGAGGATCTGAAAAACCATTTTGAAAGAAATACACAGATACCATTTCATAGGCAGTTTCTGCCCAAATTCTCAATATAATATGCATGAATGCAACAAACTGTCCTAAAGAATTATTGAGAGACTGTGAACCACACACGATAAAGTAATGATCACAACAAATCCAGGGCCTGGGTGCTTCTTTAGAGTTCTCATTCTCATTTATGAGACCTGCTACAAGTAATAACTGCATTCCTGATAGCTCATTGTTCACTCTACCAAGCAGCATGAAGCTTGAAAGCATATACACAGGACAGAATGATTGTAAGATTTTTAGAGTTCAAAATATCCGCTCAAAATATTTGTTACAAGCACAAATGGTTCTAGAAGTTATTAAAAAAGAAAGAGAATGTAGAACCATCAGAAGACATGTAAGAGTCTGAATGAAGCCACTCTGCATTCACAGATGCGATACTCTGCAAGTCAAATACACAATAGAAATTTTTTTTTTTAAAAAAAAGGAAAAAAAGAAAAAAATAAGATAATGGACTGAAAATCATTCCAAGGATTTCCACACATGAAACAGCTGATAAACACAATAGGCCAGATATAATCTGGAGCTCTGGAAGCTGTTTAAATACATATTGATCTTTCAGAGATATGCATCTCCCAGCTCCTAGTAGGTACTTCCCAAATTTCTTATTCTTCTGTGAGTATCTGCTACAGGCCACTAACAGGATATTGGGTTAAATGAATCTTTGTCCCAAGCCAAAAGCAGAACTTCTTTTAGCACAGCACCATCTGTCAGTCTTCAGAACAAAGGAGGTGTGGAAGGCAGGCCGAGGAACAGTGCAAGAGGGTACAGCACAGGCAGTGCTGTTCACCAACAGTACCTCAAGCACAATAAATACTTGGGTCCAACTCGCAGTAACAAGCACAACCCTTTGTTTACATGTACGGTGGTCAAGCATGCTCTGACAGGTGACAGCATTGTAGCTGTCTGCCACAATTCCAAGCATTGAATAGCGAATGCACAGCATTCATTTACCTGCCAGTTCAGCTCTAAGGTCATAAGGAATGTCTGAAAGAACAAGGGGAAGCAAAACGATGCCTCACTGCATCAAAATAGGCAAGACATTTAATTTGGTTTACAAGGAGGATCTCCATATGAAGTATTGTCACACATGTAAATCCACAGACCACCAAGTAAACATTGGCTAAGCCACAGTGCAGGCTATACACCTATACCAGTAACGCAAGTGGAAATTTAGGAAGCACAAACCTTTCCCTTTCACACACCACAGTCTTTCCCCTCCTTCCCTGCAAAGGAGTCCTCTCTTCACAATACAGGATATCCAAGTATTTCTTTTCAGAAAGTAACAATTAAATAGCGTAAAGAATGTCTCCTTGCACAAAACCAAGACCATTACATTTATTGTGCAAACACAAATTGCCAAGTGTGAATATTGGTGCATACCATTTTCCTACTACCCCAAAATTAATGATTACACACAGAACGGTCCAGTTGTTAAAACTCAACAACCCAGACAACTACAGTAGACAGAGATGCAAAGAAAGCAACAGCAGGAAAACCAAGGAAGTAAGGCAGCCACAGAAGTACAGCAAGGCTGCCCTCTAAAGCTGCATGAACCAGCAACTAAAATCAACATATTTGACCTTCTTAGATTAATCACATACACTACAGAGAAACTTGACATGCCCTGGCTACATGCACTGGCATCCCAGACTCCCCCTGTGTGCTGGGCTGCACCCCCAGAGTGTGAGCAGCCAGTTGAGGGAGAGGATTCTGCCCCTCTGCTGTGCTCTGAGAAGAACCTCCCTGCAGTCCTGATCCAGTTCTGGGGCAACAACACAAGAGGGACGTGGAGCTGTTGGAGCAGGTCCAGAGGAGGCAACTCTCTGGTCAAATTCAGTAGACTGAACTGTAAATGCATTTACTAAGTGTGAAACTTTGGAATGAATGACTCTATTCAAGATGATTTTCATTCATGTGCTGGGTAAAACCACTACTGTTTCAGTTTATTCACAATCAACACAAAGGATTGATGGAATTAGCTGCATGCTACATCCCTATCCCAATAGCAGAGCATTTACTTACTCCTGGCTCTACTTGAGTTCTATCTGCAATGTCGATATGGACAACTTCAACTGTCTTCCATGTGTTTGGATCTAAATTGTGCACCTGCAAGACGGGAAAAAGCCTTGTGAAACAAACAACTTATCAGCTCAAGTCACACTAGCATGCCTAAGGTAAAAGAACATGAAATTAAAAAGAACTCACTGAAAATCTACTTAAGTATTTGAGTGACCTCAGTATAAAAAAATAAAACCCTTCTCTTGTTCTTGCATCTCTTTAGGTGAGACCTTAAAAGGACTTAACTAATGCTTTTCTTGTTTTACATTAACCACTGCTAGGGCTTTGACTTCATGCAGTAGTTATCCACCATTACCAGGTACACAATGCATTATCTGAATGACTCCATGTTGAAAATATTACTCATGCTTGGTATCCAAATCCCAACTCACGTTTTCTGATGTCCCCAAATCTGGTTTATGCCAGGTCTCAATTTTTATGAAGAAGTCATCTTTCATGTATTCATTCTGTAACAATTAGAATAAAAAAAGCATAAGTGATTACACCTCTCTGCTTAAACTGTAGATAAATGGTATTTACATCTAAGTCACCACTAAGCCTTGACTAGCAACACATTCTGTTTAAATAACAGAATAATTATCAAATTATTAAGACAGTTAAAAAACTAAAATACATTTCCATGAAATTTTGAATAAATGAGACAAAGGCAGGGGAAACAGCTAACGAACAGTCCATGTTACTGTACAGCACAAATATGATCGTGAAGGTCCAGCTACTACTAAGTTGTGTTTCTGAAGACTAGCACAAGCCACTTCTCATGTCAGAAGTAAGGAAGCATACACCACCGTGCACGTGTACCACGATGAGTCAAGCTTAACAGTTCACAAACTCATTTGTTGCACCCACCTAGTGACAATATAAACTGAGTTTGCAAGTGAGCAGGTAAAGCAATTTAACATGAAACTTATGAGCTTCCTTGAACACAGCACTGAAATACATACACAGGGAAACAGTCTCAATGATCTCTTTTCCACGCATCTTAAAAACCCCCAAAACCCCAAATCCCCAGCTATCATAACCCTTTTAGACTCTCAATTGACCTGTTTGAACTGAGGCTGGATTTCACTTTGCAGAAATGGGATTTCAGATACTGATTTTATTTCATTGGTCTTCCTGCATTCAAGAGTGCAGAAACCTCTGAATTGGACTCTTTTTTTTCTTTCCTTTTTTAGTATTATGTGTTACAGGACAGCCATCATGCAGCTGTAATGGTACGTAAAGGCATAAAAGAAGATGTAAAAAATGAAAGCATTTCTCTGGCAAATTATAGTTCTTTCTAAATATAGCCATGCACAGACAAATAAAGTAGCAAGGAGCTGTATGCCAGAAACCCTAGCAAGACATACAGGAAAGGTTGGAGCTTGCTTCCGGACTCAGAGTCAACTTTAGCAGTAGTAACAGAGAAAACACATTCCAAAACCACCCCCCCAGGACTGATAGTAATTCAGATACTCACTGTCACAACTGGCCATTGGAAACACACGCAATGAAAATGAAAAGGAAACAAAGTATTATTAGATGCAATTCTTTCTGAAAAGTCTCACATATAATGATTGCTTCACAGTACAAGAATCATCCAAAATCAGTGTAACAGCATCTGTGTGCAGAGTCAGCAGAGTTCAGCAGACTTTGACTTGCTTGCCTTAACCTTAAAAGTTCTTTGTAAGGTACTTCAAACTGTTCAATAAGAACAGAAAAGAAATAGAGCCTTCTCCTAGAACTTAGGCAATCAAAAGTATTAAAATAAAGCAGTCGCCTTATTTTAACAGGCTATGAGGAATTAAATTCTTTTCAAACAGGCCCTGTTCTAGACTGTAAGAGAATCACCTCTTCGGTCTTATCCCAGGGACACAGGATGCAAAGACTCTGTAGGAAGCAGCAAACTGGTCCCCTGAGGCTGCTCTCCAGAAGCAGCCCTCCTCTTCAGAGGAGATCTCACAAACACAACATTAACATTTTAAACATATTTTCCACTTGATGGTACCCTCTTTTCTCTTTAACCATTTAAGACCATCCCTCGATTGAACAGTGACAGCAAAACATAAAATGGGAGACCTACTTGTTCTACAGTAGGGATACGCATTCCAAGCCTTCTCATGGAAGACCAGGGAGCCTTCTGGCGCAATCATCCTCACAAAGCCAGGAACTTTACTGTGAAAAACAACGTTTTGGAAATGTTTGCCAGCTGAAATTCCTCATTGATTTCTTCCAATCTAGTAACAAAGGCAGATTTTACCTAAGCACTTTCAAGGTTATGGTGGCCAAGTTGCTCACAGTTAAATATGCAGGAACCCCAACAACGTTACTGAGCTTCCTTTCCTGTTCACAACAGCAGACAACTGCTGACAGAGAGATCTGCTCCAGCAGAACTGCAGGCTCACCAGTGACCAAGCCTGCAACCCAGCTGCCCCACAGCCTGGAGGGAAGGACTCAGGGACTTCAGCTGTGCCTGAGGAGGAAAACTGCAGCTCACCCCAGGCATCAGAATCACCATCTCTGGTAACTGCCCTCTAAACCAACAGAGCATCACAGGCGGAAAAAAAATGGATGCTTGGGGGAAAAAAAAGTACCAAAAGCTGGTACAGATCAGATATTTCACATGGTTCTCCATTACTCTACCCCACATACTTCAAATCCACTAAATCTTACATGTCACTCACCAGAGCACTCATACTCAATTCAGCACATTACACAGAGGTAGAAAAAAGCAAGGACCCACCCCAGAGCACGGAACAACAGGAGGCTGCCCTCATTTTTAACATTCCCCGCTCAACACCAAGTGACCACAATACATACCACAGTTGCCCTCACCTCTTTAAATGATAGATTTTGTGAGTATATTGCCCCTTCTCGCCATCCTTCTCATAAGGCTCATTTTTTAAGACTTGAATTCCTTCACCACCTCCTGTTTCGTTTTTGCTAGCTTCTGCCACGGAATAAAGTTGCCCAACTTGATACTGAAAAGTTAAAAGAAGTAAAATTTCAATATTAAAGTTAGCAAAAACTTTTAACACATTAAAAAATTAGATACTTCCAGTGAAAATTTAGTAGAATAAAACTATCATTAAAGCAATATACACCATATAAAAATATTTAGTAAAATATGACAATCTGCTGGCAAAATGTATCTGTAGTTCACAGCACCAGGTCTGCGATCAGCAGTTTCACTTTAATGTCACGCTTTGGTAGAGCATAACAAACACGTTATTCTTTGGTTTTCATATCCTAAAAGCAAAGTGCATACACTGTTCTTAGCTGTATAAAAGAAATGTAACTTAAGTTTACAGATGGCAAAATAACTGATTTCCAACTCTGAGCCTCCCAAATTCATTCTTTTAACTGACTAGACTGGCCCTCACAGGACCCATAAAATGGGAACTGCAGAAGAAAGGGAGCACCTCGCTTTCCCTCAGAAGCACATTCAGACATCCCATCGTAACTTCCATTTAAATGTATCTCAGTGCCATTTAAACTGCTGGCTTGAGATTTTGGAAGATGATTCCTACCTTTCCCTTCAGGAAAAGGCTTGGAGTCACTCAATGCCTTGATCAGCAAGAAAGTTCTGCTGCAGTGCAGAACTGCACAACTTTTCCTTCCTTTCTTGTAAGCATGGAGTGGCTCAGAAACAACTAAAGGTTCTTTGCGTGCAGGTATTTGCCTCCTTTGGATTTCACTGATATACAAGAGGTTAACCCTGCCTGACTGCTGGCTTACATGTGGTGTAACTTTCCTGTGGCAGGCTGGTGGGTCACAGCACAGTGAAAACCAGGATCCAGGCCAGTCAGATTTAAATAAGACTCTAACATCGTCCCACCCATCACCCCAAAGCAAAAGCAAGCAGGATGAGGACGTACCTCTTGCACTGAGCAAGGTAAAACCACTCGGCTGAAAGAGGAAAAGAACAAATTCAACAAAAGTAACAACTAGGCTTCAACAGCAGGTAACACATAAACTGTAACAAAGACACTGGCAAACGGAATATCAGAACGAGTTCATTCCAGTTTTCTTTTTAGAAATGCTCTGTGCCAGGAAGGCTGCATGGATACACTGCAACAAACCCAAGTGAAATCAAAGACAAATGTGTTACAAAAGGAAAAAAGTGGTTAAGAACACTAGAAGTTGGAGAGAAGGGCCACAAAATCTTGACTCTCCTTCCAGCTCTGCCATAACTTTGTACTGGGCTGAATGTGCTCGAACCCTGAGGCATGAGCTTCTGTCACAGTTACACCACGAGCGGTCTCATCCATGCAACAGAACAGGACAAACCCTCAGCGCTTACAAATGAATTCAGGCAATTACAGCAGTTACGAATCACCTAAGGATCCAGAGCTCACACCCTTTCAGGCAGCAGAAGCGAGTGCATTTGAGATGAGCAGCTCAGTTCTAACACAACTCGCTGTGCAGCCAACAGTGGTGCTAGGGATGCAGCGCTGGGTTTTCACAGCCACAGGAGCACAGAACCCTGCACTGACAGAGCCTCTCAGCTTCACCTTTCCTAACAAAACAACATCACAGAACAATTGCATTGTTCTTAGGGCTGAGAGTGACATTACCTCCTTGACTGACAACCTCATGGACATTAAAACTCAATGCAACATGATCGTCCCAAAAGCACAAATATAACCTGAGCCTGGCCACAATGGGAACCTACAGGACGTACACAGCCCACTGTCAGCTCGCAGGAAACACAAGACCGATAGAAAGCTTCTCCTACAAGGACTGGCGTGACCTCTTGCTCCAACATGAGTGTGACACTTGGTTCCATATGTCGTCCCATGGACACAGCACCAGTACCACAGCCCTGCCCAACTACACCAGCTCTCTGAAGTTCAGGAAAATCTGTGAAGTATCCTTAGAAGCCTGTTTGGAACCTAACACACATCTGCTACTACCTACTGTTTTGAATCTACACATTACCTTTACAACCACAGCAGAGACTACTCCTGACTTGGAGATGGTTTAAAGCCAAAGGAGTGAGCAGGAGGAACACATCAGCTGGTGGCTTGCTGACAGAAGACCTTACAGGTAAGGTCTCCATAGCAACATGGAGCTCCTGGCACCACCAGGACAGGCACCAATGCAGGGTAAGACACCGCTCCACCACTGCCACTCGAGTCCCTTTCTAAACAGATCGGGATCCTGACCCGAAACACTCGCGTCGCACCCGTCAGCCCTACAGGGGCACATCGGGAACACGCCAGCCCCGAGGGAACGAGTTCGAGGAACTCGTTGTGCGGGGCCACAGCCCATTGCTGCGGGCGGGGACTGCCGCGCAGGAGCGCCCGGGCACGTTCACCGGGAGCCAAGCCGCCACTTCGGGCTGAAGCGCGGGACGCGGAAGCGCTGCGCCTGCCCCTGGAAACAGCAGGAGGCAGAAAGCGGACCCGCGCCCCGGCCTCAGCACCAGCCCCCGCAGACGGGAGGCGGCGGCAGCGCCCTGTCTGGCAGGTCTCCTCCCTCCGCTGCGGAGCAGCGCGGTAGGTGCCTGAGCAGCGAGCGCCCCCGGGCGGGCACTGCTGCGGCCGGGAGGGGCTCACACCGCTGCTCGCCCGGCGTGTTTTCTCTCCCTTGAGGGAGAACTCTCCCACCCGGCCTGCACCGAGAGGAATCCTGACCGCGCTGTGGGTGCTCCCGAATCAGCTTCACTGTGCCTGTGCACCTCAGCCTCTGGGGCTAGCGCAGAAACACCCCGTCTCGGGCTGTCACTTAAATTGCTATTGGTTTTATCGGCGATTTCCTGTGACTAGCAGATACCAAATTCATGGGACTGAGAATACTGCCCATCACAGATCCGCATGGATACAGCTGTCCATCAACACCCAACATGTTACATGTCTCTACAAGAGTATATTCTGCATCTGGGCCTGTTGCAATAGAATGAGGAATAATGGTTTTCAACTAAAAAAGGTGAGATTCAGGCTGGATGCGAGGAAAATATTCTTTACAATGAGGGTAGTAAAATAACTGGCACAGGTTGCCCAGAGAGGTGATGGATGCCCCACCCCTGGAGACATTCAGGGCCAAGCTGGATGTGGTTCTGGGCAACCTGATGTAGTTGAAGAGGTCCCTGCTCATTGCAAAGGGGGTTAGAACTAGATGACCTTTCAAGGTCCCTTC
>JANHGB010040199.1:0-61611 GCA_026283785.1 Coracopsis vasa | reverse complement strand
GCCAGTGTGAAACCCACTGGAACATGGGGATGGCAACATGGAATTTCTACAGAGTAAAAGATCCTTTAGTTATGGAATTAGACTACAAGTAGAGAGGCTTATTTCTGGCATGTTATGCAGCACTACAGGGAGTATTTGCTGTTGCTATGCACAAAAAGTTGCCCACTTCCATCCTGGGTGTTCCTGGGATGTCATTTCACAACAGTTATGCTTGTTAGAAACAGAGCAGGTCACGGGAAGGCTCCGGGCAGTGCGGTGGCCACCACAGGGTCACTGCATGGGGAACAGACACTGCACCCATTATCCTAATTTTTCCTGACAAGTGACGAAAAGATGGCATCTAGCACCAAACCATCGGAGAGAGATGTAACGTACAGACACCTAACTTGCATCACAGGAGTTGAACAGATGTACTCAGCTGTTTTGCTACATTGCATTGTATGAGTAAATGAAAACCTACTCTTTGTCCTTCTGCACTGACACTTTTGTGATCACCCATCCCTTGTTAGCTGACTAACAACACAGCCCTATATTCTTTGCCTTTAGTGCTTGTGTTAATTTCTTGCAAAAATTAATTTTTTGCAATGGCAAAAAGGAAAACATTCTCCCAAACCCAGTGGATTCTGGAACATACTCAAAGCAAGCACTTGATATATGCACTGTGAGTAACTGAGCCTACATAATGTTATATTCTGGTATCAGAATTGAATCCTCTGTCCTGCTATCATGCTTTTCCTCCAAGATCCCTATCACAAAGGATCAGATCCATATTTTCAAGAAGAACATCCAGACATGATAAGTGCAACAATTACCTGTGTCAGCAACGTGCCCCAGCATGTTTACAGAGCTGACTGCACTCACCATTCGGGTGGTCAGTCCCACAACCAGAGGCTGACTTAAGATCCAGCTAAAACTCAGGGCCTAATTAAGCCTCACATCACCTCTGTGAGGTAGGTAGGTAGGTAAGTATTACTATCCCCATTTAGATAGAAAGGGAAGACGAGGCACGGAGAGGTGAAGTGATTAGGCTTCAGTCACTCAGCAAATTTTGGGAGTGCAGAGTAGAACCCAAAAGCCTTGGTGATCCAGTGCTCCAACTTCATAGCATGCGGCCTGTGAAATTCTTGCTCAATCTCAGTGTGCAGGTGGCTAAGCTAACGCTACCGCCTGCCCACAGTCTTCAGTGCATGTAAGGTATCATTCTGAGTCTGGTTCCATCACTGCGTTCCACAGCCACTTCAAAGAAACAATCTCCACCTTGCCCTGCAACACCCAAACACCGCCTAGCCCAGGAAAGCTCTGTTCACACACACCACCTGGGGTGCTCTTGGTTCTCTTTTCTCCAGGGATCTGAGGGTGCACAGGTTCTGCCTACAGCCACTCTGCCTGTTGCCTCACGTACGTGCTTGGACTGCACCGACATCTGCTTAGACCCGTGTACCTGCTCCAAAAGAAACTGGCTTCCACAGCAGGGAGGGGTTTGCAGACTCCCATGATGAGCTACGGGGAATGATTTAGCAGGTCCAGTGAAGGATTTATTTGTCAGGTGATTTCTAAGTCACATACACTGATGTCACATTCCTGCCTACTAAATAAATAACGCTCTGAGCTTCAGTGTCTGGAACCCTTTCCTGTGCACGCTTCGCAGACAGAAGACATCCGCGCTGCCCAAATACTTGCCAAGATGAACATTTCACCATCATAACGCTGTGAGGCAGAGATCAGAGCACTCAGGAAAACCAGAGCTCGTCTCTCTGACACACACACCTCACCTCCCGCTGAGGTTCCCCCTGCTCGCTATGCCCCAAACCTCTTTTTGAGCAGACCAACCAGCAAAATAGCACCTGAATGGTTTCCCCTCACAAAAGGGTTACCTGAGATGCAGGTTTTAGAATGGGGCACTTCTGTCCTCTTGCCTTTGTTTCACCAGCCTCCAAATGATGCAAGAGAACTGCCAGTATCATGCTGCTACGGACTTTTACTGCCAGCAATTTCTCGTGCTTGGCTAACTTGGCAGAGATATGGTTATGTTATCTTGTCCTCTCTGACAGCCTTCAAAAGCAATCAAATAAATGGCTTGTACTTCTCCAGGCAGAAGCCTGTGCATACTTTCTCTGTGGTATACATGAAGTTCTGCCTCCTCTCTGATCCCTGATATGTGTAATTTCTGTAAAAAGGCCAGCTGTAATACCTCCTGTTAGGTTAAGAAATACAAGTACGTGGCTTAAAAACTAGTGTTTTATGAACAGACAACTAGATTCATTGGACCTGTTGCTGCTAATACTGAACACTACACAGAACCTATTACCAAGTGAGTCTGGCCAAGGTCCTGATAAGGGAAACCAAAACCCATCTGTGTAGAGCCCGTGTTCCTGCGCAGTGACAGACGGGGCCAATCTGTCACGTTCCTGTACATTGCCAACTGCGGGTATGACCATGGCTTCGTAGATAATGGTTCTGTACTGATAAAGGCAAGTGGGCAGAAGCAGATACTTGAACAGATTGTGAGTCATCAGCTGGTACTCAAGAGATTTCAACATTTGGAGGAAGGAAAAAATCTTCCCGGTGACAGGAATTTATAACCGTTCCCAGATGGCAGCCTCACGGGGCGTGTGGTGCCTGGAGTGCTGCTGGGAGCCGGGGAGTGAGTCGGTGTCACTGCACTGGTAGTTTCAGAGCACTTGTGTCCATTTGGAGGGTTCTTTTGTGGAGAAGCAGCAAGGTGTTGCTCAATAGACAGGTCCTTTAGTTCCAGCTTATCGACACTTTCTTCTTTGCTGTGCCGTGGAGATAAATTGAGCAAACTGAGGACATCTTTCTTAGAAGTCATTGTTCCAGGAGCCCCTCGCAGAATCTTTACTGGGCCAGGGGAGTGGTGGGGACTGCTTTGCCAGAACATCTTTAAGTTGTGAATTGCTTGCACTTTTTCATCAATGGCAGCCATTTTCAACTTGTCTATGTCTGGGGCATCAGCTGGACTTGAGCGAGCAGAACCAGCTGAGGAGTAAGAAAGGGCAGGAGATGGAGTGCTGCCACCCGGAGACTGATGCCCTGAGCTTGGAGAGATATTTCTGGGTGATTTAGAAATATGAGCACTGTAGGGAGAACTGGGGTACTTGAGCTTGAAATGAGGCTGCTCAGTTAAGGACGCATGTGAATCACAACTTGGAGATGGTTGCCCACTGTATTGGCCTGTGCCTTCTTTGTTTGACATCTCTGAAGTTGTGGGGCTGTTATAGCCAGAACTCACTTTCTGAAGGGATGAACTCCTTGTGGGAGGCTTTGGTTTCATTGCAAGAGGTGAAGACTGATTCTTCTGGCTAGAGCTGATGGGCCGACTGAACGCGCTGGTTTCTGAAGATCTGAATGCGGATGCACCCGCTGGGCTGGGAGCCCCATCATCGGAATTGTTGCTCTTGCTTATCTGGCTGCTGCTCCTCTGAAGGCGTTCAACAGCAATGAGGTGACTCTGAGTTTCCTCCAGGATTTTTTGGGCCAACTCCTGCGGATCAAGCTTTGGATTACTGTCCTCCTGGGATTTGACAGTGCTGTCAGTCTCAGTGCTAGACTGGTCAGATTCCCCAGTATCAGAACTTGCGAGTTTCCCAACCTTTTGGAAAGGTGAATTTGGACTGGGAATAAGAGTCATTTTAACAGGAGAATTTGGGGTACTTATGCTCCCTTTGGAGTTGACAGACTCTTTAATGCCTCCAGTCTGACCAGTTCCGGACTGTTTGTGATCAGGGGAAAATCTTGGTTTTATGTTTTCTTGGTAACTGGCCAAAGGCTCATTGCTGATTATAGAAAAACCTTCATACTCTTCCTCATCTTTGCTGACTACAGTGTTGCTCTGTGGTGACAACTGGCTCTGTCCTGCAGACCTATGCGGATAGATGTTTTTGGGCTTCTCATAGTCCTGGCGTCCTCTGTGTCCCACACCATCTGCCATGCTCTCTGGCTTGGAAACGAAACTCATGGAAGAAGCGATGGAGCTCAGGCTATACACAGAAATGGCATCTGATGCAATGCTGTCCGGACAAGTAGGGGAGAATGGAGGGTTTTGATACTGGGGTGTGGGGTTGGAAATAGACTGAGCAGAAGCCAGTGACTCTAGTGATGAGGAACTGTCCAGGCTAAGGCGCTTAGGCAGCTCCGTGGAATCTAAAATAGAAGAAAAGAAACGTGTACAAACATGCTCCTAGACACACAGTAAAACCAGCCAAACTTGCTAGAGGAAATGCTACGAAACATACCCTCAAGAGTCTGTGCTACTTTAGAAAACCCAACTGCTACGTAGGTGAGAAAAAAACTGCACAGCCCAAGAAATGCACAGGCAGGAACCTCAGTGCAGGCACCTGAGATGAAACTTGTCAATTCATTCTCATTTCACATCTCAAACCCAAGAGTTCTACATCCTCCAGCTGCTGGACTCTATTCCCAGCTCTGGCCTCAGCTGAGTTTTAGTGCTTGTTTCCCATATAAAAACCACACTCGCTGTTGTATGACCTATGGTCTGTAGAACACGTGTGTGATCTCTACAAAAGGCAAGAGTGTGAGGTTTCGCTAGAGGCCACTCTGATCAAATCATCATACAATATAGGAGAAACAACTACTGTAAGTAGTGTTACCAAAAAGTGCCAGCAAGGATTGTAGGGCAAAGTGCATGGTCCTCCTGTTAGCTTGTTTCCCAGTTTTCAGAATCACCTCCTCCTGGCCAACTTCACAAAGGTCAAAACCTGTAGTGGAACAAAAAGCAGAAAATAACCTCAGAAAGACCCAGCATCTTAAACAAGTGTAAACCCATTTGTAACACAGATGGATCAAAGAGAGTTGAGATCCTGCAGTGTCCGGGAATGATGACCCTGCACTGCAATTTACACTTTGTGTGTTTGGTTTTATTACTATTTATTACTATTTAGCACTTCTCCAGCAGGTGCTGGGAGCTTTAGAGTGCTGGACTGTGAACACATACACATGAGCACTCCTGTCCAAAGTGACAGACAAAATACACTACTCTGTACTTTTTAACTTGAGAATTATTTGGAATCATTGGGGAATGACATACAGGGGACAGTGTCCCCTATGCCCCCACCATTCATCAATCCAAAGCTTTCTCACAGAAACTGGTCTGGAGAAGATCGCAGACCTTGGAATTTGGCAAAGGCTGGGCTGCAGGAGGCATGGCTGTGTGTAAGAAATGATGCCTGGCTTCTACAAGCTCCTCCAGCAGTCTTCTTGGATGTCTCTTCCTGCAAATGCCTTTTTACTAACTCTAAGCAATGTCCAAACCAGAATAAAATCTAGTTTGATATTTAGTTCTCATGTCTTTCCTGCAGGATGTAGATCCTGGTACACAGAATCACCCTGGTATGTCCTACCCCTGCCGACTGCACAGGTTTCTCTGCAAAAGGAATGATTAGTTCACTTCAGGCAGAAGGCCAGAAGCAAGCTCAAAAGTATGTGTTAGGAACAAGAGGGGAACAGGATCCTGAAACAAAAATGGGTTAAACCAACTTAACAATACCAAGCTGCTGTCAGCCCTGAAATCTGTGTTCTGCTGACTCAGGAGATGTTTTGGTGCATGAGAAAAAAATGCCCCTTGCCACTGGCCAGGCAGTGAGCAAGAGAGCCCTGTGGGTGTGAACTGAGATGGACCAAGCAGGCAGGGATCACACCCAGAGATGCAAGTACCAAAGAGCACCCAGACAAACAAATCTAAAGCTGTGAGTCTTGTCACTACTTGAAGCCATCATATGAGATACTAGCAATAGTTCTATAGTTTTAAGAAGACAATGGAAAGAAGTTTTCTCCTACCTAGAGCTGCCAGGAACTCATGACAGCCGGGTAGCCTCCAGAGCTGGACACTGATGGAAACCTGGATTGGTGCAGAGGAGAAATCTTGCTCCTTCTCGCCTGCCTGAAGTTGAACCAGGACCTGATGAAGCTGAAGGTAATGATACAAACATTAGCCATTTCTTACAACCACACCACTGCTTTTCTGACAGTCTCAGCCCAGGCAATGCACTGCAAACATCCCTTTCCCTCTACATCCATGTACTCAGCTGCTGCCCCTGAACAGAACAGTGAGATGAAAAGGTCTGGCAGGGGGACAGTCCGGAGACAGCAACAATGGACAAACTTGAACAGCAGCAAAGCCAGGGACAGAACAGGGGGGAGGGCTGAGGGAAGGGAAGGCGGGGGGAAGTGTGTGGCCAGTGGAAATTGAGCAAGAAGCACAGGAGGAACATATGTGAACTGAAAGAAAAGCAAAGAGATGCTTTGGGGCTGCTCACAGAAATATACTAAAGCTCATTCCATGACTGAGCCGTACTCCTTATGCAAGTCCCAGGAAACTCCTTCTCAGCATTTAACTGGGCAGAACAAGTCATATGAAACCATGGAAGACTTTCCTAGTACCTCCATGGCCTCCAGGAAAGAAGTTTCTCAACTGTGCCCAAGGGACAGGAGTAGCAAAGTAGAAAAGAAATGTGTTTATGAAGATCTGACACAAATTAAGGTGCCAAGATTCCGTATAATTCAAAAACACAGCCAGGGCAGGAAGGATGGAAAATCATTAATGAGGGACCAGCTAACCTCAGGACCACCCATTTCCTACAACCCACACAAGCTTGCATGGTCTTTTTCCCACAGTAGGACATGGAGAAAATTCCAGGCCTGAAAGCAGGAACTCTGAAGCACAGGGAAATGGGTCTGCAGTGACTGAGGCATTCTACCCTGCACGGCTGTGTCATCCCCCAGTGTAATACTCACCATTCCCACCATATTTTTAACAGCCTTCGGGCAGCAGATAACAAGAAAGGAAAAGAGAGAAGAAAGAACACAGGTTATTCTGTGCTACACAATGCCTGTGATCGGGAGCCCTGCAGTGACACATCCACATGCAAACCAGCATCCTGACTGCAAGATGCTCTATCCATAGAAAGAAGGGAGCAATGGAAGTGGCCTGAGCTGTGAATCAGGAGTCCAACAGCGTGGGAACAGGCAGCTGGAATCTGGGAGTGCCCAGATCACAACCAACTCCAACAGGCACACTCGGGCCAACCCATGTTCTGCCAGAAAGCTGAACATGAAACAAGCTCTTCTCTTGTTTTCCCTGGGATACATTATTGGCAATCCCTAACTTTTCCTTGCCCATGTGGTGGTGCTAAAGTGCTCTCTTTGGTTCCTACCCTCTACTTTGCACTACAGATAAGCATTTTCTATCCAGAGCAAAAGACCAGGCTCCCTGCCTTGCTGCTTCACGAATGCCAAGAGCTGCTCCTGTAGGACACCCATCACCCACACGGGAGAAAGGGTGAGCACCAGCCGCTGGCTGACCGGTCACCACGTTTTGGGTTTGAACAAAGTCTCCTCTCCTCTGGGACAGGCAGAGCTGGAGCTGCTCACATCTGAGCTGCAGAGAGGTGACAGGGGAAGAAAGGCAGCAGTGGCAGGGAAAGGAAGGGCTCAGCTGAAACCTCCCCAGCCTGTAGCTGGATAATTCTGTGCAAAGGAAATTCTGCCTGGGGCTTGGGCTACAGAGGAACATCTGCAAAACCAGAGCAACACCCTGCCAGCATTTACTGCATGGGGCAGCTGAGGAACCATGAGTTTATCTTTTGTTAGTTGTGTTCAGCCACCTGAGTGCTTTTCCTTGGGTGATTAAACAACCTGAGGCAAGAAGGCAATTGTGAAGTAATCTCATGGACACTAACACATTTGGATTTGTTGGAATGTTTTCTTCTACTCATCACATCCCTTCGACTATGAGCCTCCCGCCGGTGGCACAAAGGAAAATATAATCCTGCTACTCAACCACAGAAGTCTCAGGCACTGACAGAAAGAGCCAAGGCAAGAAAGCAAAATGCCATGAAGGACAAGCCATAGGAAATACCTTGTGCACTACTGCAGATCATAACAAGAAACCCTTTCCTTGAAGCAGACTCAGTGTCATGGATTGACAAAATGGGCCTCTTAGTGGGTAACAGCAAAGCTGGGGCTCTTGTTTTGTGTGTTGTGCAGAAAGACAACACAGCAGAATGAAGGGTTGTCTTCTGAAGCTACAGAGATAATTCCAGCTACCCACCATGGAACTTCCCTAGAACACTTCTGCATGGGGAAAGGGAAAAGAAAGGTGAGCTGTACCCCCATTTGCTCTGTGCAGTGTGCTCATTCAGTAGAGCAGGCAAACAATCAAGATAAATGTCATTTGAGGAGCAATCGGGACAGTAAGAAACATGTAATGGAAAGCCAGCCAGGCTGGTGGCACAGGGAAGGGTTAAGCTAGGCATGCTAGAGAGACTGGAGAGAGGGAGGAAGATGAAGGAGATTGTGGGGAGCAGGGAGGAGTCCCACTGCCTTTCTCCTGAAGGCAGTGATCCCGTCAGCAGAGCTATGAGCATGCACACTAGGAGCAGCACAGGCTCAGCAAGTTTTCTGACAGACCTTGCATTGTTCAAAGTCAACAGTACCTTGGGACTTTGGTAATTACAGTGGAGAAAGACCAGCCAACACGGGCCCTAGACAGGATGGCCAAATAGCAATTAGCGGTTCTGCCACTCATTTCCCATATTTTGCATCCCCCTCACTGCAGTAGGTATCATGTTTTCACTTCTGTCACTGAAAGGGGAGGCTCAAGGCCATGCAGCCCAGTGATGTACCTGCATTCTTCTCTTCTGGACACAGACTTCCATTCACACAAACAGGTAAGTTTGGAATTTCAACCCTGAGGTCTCATAGAGCTCTGGGTCAATCAATCAGGGCATAAACCATTCTGGGTGTTTCTGAGGAACCATTCGGAAACTAGTACTGTGGGAAAACTTCCCAACTCACCCTGTTGATAAGCTGTTCTCCTGTTTCTGAAGCTGTGATAAGCTTACAAAGTGCCTGAAGTGCAGGGTTAGGCAAACCTGAAAAACATCAGCAGAAACAGGGATTGTTCAGCATCTTGTCTCTTGACTGCTAGACATGCAACAAACCTGAACAGAATACAGACTCAGCTAATTCCTAAAATCTCTGCCCCACATCACTGATCAGAAGAGCAGCAATTTCCAGAAAGCAAAAGGTTTTCCCACTTTGCATCTGATTATACATTTTCTGACTGAGAGCTGGGAGAAAGGAACGGTCACTTCATGTTTCTCAGACACTGGACCCAGGAGTAAGTGATTCCCATCTATGACAAAATTTTCAGTAAGCACTGTCAGAACTTTTACCCTGCTAAATACTTCACTGATGTAAAACATCAGTGGTTTACAGCTTGCATCACAGGAAGGCAGGGGAAGGTTGATGTCTGCTTGGACAGAGCCCATGCTGGCCTGCTCTTACCTAGGAGGGACTGTATGGTGGTGCTGCACTGCTGCAGCCGGTCACCAGGGTCAGAGGTTGGGAAGAACACTGCTGCTGGCAGGCCACTGGCTGGAGGGTCCAGCCGAAATCCTACCGCGGTGAGTAGTGCCTGCCAGCCTGGAATGCCACCCACTTTATTCTCCACACTTTGCTGGGAGGTATACATGGAGTTGTGCTGCCCATTCTGGATTCGCTGCAACGATTTCTCCACCTTTGGGGAAAATATAGCATTAGGTTATTTTAAAAGAGTTTTTTGTCAACTGGCGCTTTCTACACAGTGAGAAGGCAGGAAGAGCAGGTTGAGAGACAGCAAACGCATGGTTGTACATGCCTGTCTTACACAGAAGGATGTTAGTGCTCTTGAAAACAGGCTCTAACTTGGCACTCAGAGCTCTAAAATCACTGTGATGACTGTCAATGCTCTCTCGGATGCTGGGGAAGGTAATCCCACAAGAAACTAAGTACCAGTTTGTCTGTGACAGTTTCCCCTAAGCCTGGCAGCTGCATTTCTCCCCAAAAGATCTCATGTTCAGATTCCCATCTCTCGCAGCCACTTCTTATTGCCAAGCAAGAGTCTGCAGCTACATGGTAAACAGCAGAGATGTGTGTCCACACAACCCAGCAACTGGGAGCACTAGCAGTATTTGCAGGTTTCCCCCATCCTATAGACACTCCACATTCTTGTGGGACCACAGAAGACACATTGGAAAGACAAGTGTTAAAAGTCATGAAAGATTGTTCTAGCCATCTGGCAATTTGGCTTCAGCCTGGCTGCTCCCCACAACAGGCTACGGGCACAGATGGGGATAAAAGTGCCTCTTGCCTTCCAAGCATGCAAAGAGGCAGCAGACACTGCTCTGCACTTCCATGCCTGCAATATTCAGAGCTAGTTTCCTTTAGAAACAATTAACCCCAATGATCACCTCATTTTTAAAGCAGAGACCCACTTCAACAGCTAAAGCAAACTGGGGCCTGGGGCCTGGGGAGGGTCTCGTCACAATACAATGTAAGACTTACTTTGCCTCTTTTTGCTCTGGACACTTAATCAGGTATCCAAGTCTTCCCACACTGACCCAGAGTTTTCACAGGAGACTACCTTATGGTAAGGGAGAGGGACTGAAGGTGCATATTCAAGTGGAAGTGTCTGCACATCAGGGTGTTTCTCTTCCTATTCATGATTTACAGGTGCACATCCACAGGTAACATTATCTCACGGCTACATTGGCAATGCCCTTCACCATGCCTGTGGTTTTCTTCCTCTTACCAGATGTAGCAGGACACGCAGAGCATCCCGTGCCCTGTCGGGGTGCTGCAGAATCTCAGTCAGGGCCTGTCCTACTAGTGAAGAAGGGCTGTTCAGCTTCATATCGCTCCCAATTAGCATGAAGCCTGCATGATTCAGAGTAAGAGACAGTCAATCTCCTTTTGTTACAGAGAATGTTCAAAACAGAAGCAATATCCTCCGCCCTCTCAGATCAATGGTTCACTGCACTCAGCAGTGTGATACTCCTCTCCCAGAGCAGCTCCCTGCCCGGTCTCATAGACTGAACTTCCAGAAAGCTTCTAGAAGCTTCTTACATGTCCTCCTCTATTAAATCGTGTTTTCCTGTTCAAGCAAATGGAAAAACACTGTATTGCAGCTAAACTTGTCCTAGCATGCTCCAGGAGTCCTTTAAAGCAGGACTCAATTCTGGGAGAGCACAGGGCACATGCTACTCCCAGCTACCTGGTGGCACTGCTCCTTGCTTAAATCAAACAATCTGGTGTAACAGCAACTAGAAACCTGTCTTGTCAAAAGCAGATTCTTCCTACCTGCCCAGTTGGATGGATGGGAGAACTGCTTGCTGCCCTGTACGGTTTTCATTGCTTCTCCAAGGGCTGCACTGGCTTTCATGCCATTTAAAAGGGAGGAATAGAAGGCATGCACAAACATTTTGGAAGCAGCCACAGGAACGGGCCAGAGTGACACTAGGACACACTGAGCCCCAGCAGCCAGGAACGCTCTTGTCAAACCAATGACTCCATCAGCAGTGACTTTGCTGTTGGATTCCTGGTAGGAGCCAAGAACCACTAATTTGACAGGAAGCCGCAGATCCAGGACATCAGCTGCTGTAAGCAGAAACTCCTGCAGAGGAGGGCAGTCCGAAATGCTCTCCACATCACTGGCATCATCCTGCATCCGAAGGGATTCTGGGATTGTGTAGGGATTCCCAAAAGAATTCTTGCTGCTGGCTGGAGTGCTGTCAGTGTTGGGTGTCAGGACCAAAGCAGCCAGTTTCCAGGAGACATGGGTTGCAAAATGGACACATTCTGCCTGAGTGAGGGCACTCATGACCCTCTCTTTAGTTGCAGCAGAGCCAACTAAGGGCTGGCAGCTGAGTAGCTCAGACACCATATATGCTTCCTCCTCTGCAGAGGGCATAGGTCCCCATAGCCACCTGTCCATAACTGCTGAAGGGAGCTTGGGATTTCCTATGACAGCTGCCATTGAGGTAGAACTGGAGTAAGCAGAAGTATTCTTCCTTGCATGGGACTACAGAGAGAAAGAAAAAATGGAGTTCAAAGATCTGTTTGTTATGGTGCTGGTAATGAAACAGCCTGTCTCTTTGGCTCTAAACAGGAGTCTGGCTGTCTTATGTACAAAAACAACCCCTTTGTGTTTCTTTAGTTTCTTCCATTTAACTGCTCCAAGGAACATCTGCTCTTGAGCCCAGTCAGGATTTCTATCCCAACATCTTGGGTGAACAGATAGGTAAGAATAGAAAGCAACAGCCTTAGCCCAGGTCCCTTTGAGAGCTGTAGGAGAGCTTACAGCATGAAGAAGATCCCAGCCCCCCACCTACTTCACAGCTGAGGTGCTCAACACTCTCACCAGGGCTGGGAGTGCCTTGGCAGGGCAGCACATTTGGGCCTTCTGTTCTTGTGCCTGGCTGCTGCTTTTCTAGCACATGTAGGAACCTGCACCCCACAGTAGAGGTTCTATGAGAGCGAGGATTTATAAGGCAATGTCAGACCTTGGAGCTGGGATTCAGCGACTGGATGGATGGCACTGCAATGAGGCTGAAGCGCTCGTAGAGGTACTCATTGGAGGAACTGCCCTTCAGGAGAGCAAAAGGAATGAGGTACAGTTCTCCCTCCAGAACTAGGATCAGGTGCCGATGGCGGCCAACAGGCCCACTGGAATGCATCAAACCCTAGAAAGAAGAGAATCAGCTCAGTCCTTTCACTCCAACCAGTGCCCCACCTGCGCTTCCCAAGGTTTGAAAATGCCCACATCAGAATTACACTCCATGTGACAGGTGAACCCACACTGGAGTGGACACATCTCTAGAGCTCAGCTGTGCTCACCTCTGCACAAACAACCCCACTGAGATGAACAAGCCCTGAGCGCATTGACAGGCTGCACAGACCCCGCACAGCAGCTCCTTCTCCAGCACAAAACCATTGTGAACACCAACCACCGATGTCTTGTCAGTATTATTATCATCTTATCCTTTGAAATGGAATGTTCTTTCTGATACTGCATTTCAAACTAGCAGTTCCCTACATGGAACAAGTGTGGTTCAAACCGCGATCCACCAGCACAGCACTCAAGGTCCCTGGCTTCCACCTTCCAACACAGCCCATCTCACCCTCTGGGAAGACCAAGTGAAAACCACCACACTTCAGATACAATCCCCAAGCTGCCTATACTTGCTTCCCCACATTGACAGGGAATTTTGGTAAGTGAATCTCTGTATTTATCAGCACCAAAGGCTTACTCCTTCCATAGGTCCTATCAGTAAGTCGTAGAGTGCACGGAGTGGGGGTTTGGTGAAGGAAGTCTGCCTCCTTGGGAGAGATGATGTTCCATCCTTAACAGGAGACATGGTGCTGCTGAACAGACTGCTCATGCTCTGACAGCTCCTGTGGGCAAAAGGCAAATGAGAGGTCAGCTGCAGAAATCTGAGGTCCACTACAGGTTGTCCTGACTTTATAACACTGACTTCATTCTCCCATTCAGCTTCATACCACAATGAACAACGACACTAATGGCAGGGTGAAGCAGCTGTAGACAGCATATTACATTGCTATGGAGCTTTTCTACAAACTCAAGTGCCTGAAGTGATGTTCACAATTGTTACTGCAATATGAATGTACAGTAGTTGTGTGCAGGCAAATGAGACCCATTAACAACTGACTGCAATCACAGGAAGATTTGCACTTGGGTTGTTCACCAACTAATCTAGCATGGCACCAACAGGAACTGTATCTACAGGCAAACAAGAAGATGTGAAGATTATGCCTGCACTTGCTGCCACTGCTCTGAAGGGCTCCATAAAGTCAGATGAGAGAGTTGACCTGGAACCCACTTCTGACATCCCCACACACCTCTGCACGGGCTCCTGGCATCACCAGCCACCAAACACCATCACTCTGAGGAGACTGAGATGGCTACAGAAAGTTACTGCCCTGCTGAGGCAATGATGTTGCCCCATTCTGGTCTCACTAATCCAGCAGCTGTGCTCCCCAGAAATGTTACCCTTGGCTTGGTGCCACGAACAACCATTTTATGGGAAAAGGATAACTTCCCAGAGTTTTAACAGGTGGGCCTTAAAGAAACAGCGGAGCGGGATATAAGACATTGCACAGTAATGGCAGTGCACATCTCTCTAGTCTACGCTGCGGGTCTAGAAGGGCAGGGGCACCCCACTGCTCACCACCGAGCAGGTAGAGCCCCGGTCCAAGCACAGCAGCCCAGCCCTGCCCTCCACACGCGCAGCCATGTGCCAGCAGGCGGCACTCGCCGCCTCCTCTGCTGCCAACACGAGGATTCACTGCAGGGAGCAGGGGCTTGATCACCCTCATCTGCAGAACCCCCTTCAGCTTGCTTTCACAGCCAAGCAGCTCCAGATTTATTCCTTCACCACTCGGACTGCTTTTTATTAGAGCAAAAGCAAAGGAGCATCATAAATCTTTCACATCTCTTGCCTGTGTGTTTGTGTACACAAAGAAGAGTGAGAAAATCCATAGGAAGAGGATGGATGGAGATCTCCTCTAGCAGGCAGCACAGACCTGGGGCCCTGGCCAGCCCACTCCATCCTCCCAAGCCAGGGCAAACAAATGGTTCCCTGGGTGGCTTGTCAACCTGATTTTAAGTGCAGGTGTTTTCAGTGGGACAAGAGGGAGACTTGTCAATCTTTTGGAGAAAAGACCTTCTCCAGAGCACCCATGCTGGCTTCCCAGATCCTGCACTGACCATTTCTACCCTGCTCTTACAATGTACAGGGCTCCCCTGATTTCTGGGGCAGTAGAATCTCCCACTGGACATCTCTACACAGCGTCTGCAGTGCTGCTTATTTAACCCTTTGTGTAAGGCAGCCAGACCTGCAGCAAGCAGAGGAAACAGCACAAAGAGGGACTCAGGACTGCAGCATGGATCAGCATTAACTCTGTTTCTGCCCTTTGTCTGAGAAATGCAAGAACAAAGCAATGATCCCATAACAGCCTCAGAGAAAGGGGGAGAACGCCCATGTCCTGCAAGCCTTGAGCTCAGACTGATCTGGCCTAGTACCAGCTTTCCAGGGCCTGGCTCTGTTTGCCGAGATGAACATGGCTGGGCCCAGGCAGGAAGGAGGGATTCACCCCAGCATCAGCACAGAGCTGCTGTTCACCCCAGCATCAGCACAGAGCTGCTCTGGCCTTGGCACTCATCAGGACACTGGACAAGTCAAACGCTACTCATGACCAAGCACAGCCATTCAGGAGGGCTGGGAGTCAGACTTAACTGCTGCAGTGGTCCAACAACAGACATGCATCAGGCCCGACCCTCTGCAAGCCTTCCTCAAAAAGACTCTTCCTAGAGATACAGCCCTGAATCCACATTCAGGGCCTTGACACACTCCCAATACCGAGCTGTGGGAAGCTCCAGAAAACATTCAGATATGAGCTCCCTGCAGATGCTTCCAAGGATCTGCAATTATCTCCAGAACCCACAAGTGGTTGCACAAAACCCACAGACCACCCAGCACTGTGCTTGTGTGGTCTCTACTTGGGCAGCTACAGTGCTGCACCCTGCATGGAAGAGAATCACACAGGAGACGCCCCAACGCTGCTGCCCTATCTGCCCTCCAGAGACCTTTCTTCATCCTGAGCCAGCCAGCACCCCTGGCACAGCTGGAAAGCTACCCAGTGGGAAAGGACCTGGGCTTGTTGGTTTACAGATGGCTGAATATGAGCAGCTTGTGCCCAGGTGGCCAAGGACAATGGCATCCTGGTCTGTATCAGTAATAGTGTGGCAGCAGCACCATGGCAGTGATTGCACCCTTGCATTGGACACTGGTGAGGCTGCACCTCGAATCTTGTGTTCAGCTCTGGGCCCTTCACTACAAGAGAGATATGAGGTACTGGAGCGGGGCCAGAGAAGGGCAACGGAGCTGGTGCAGGGCCTGGAGCACAAGTGTGACGGGGAATGGCTGAGGGATCTAGGGGGTTTAGTCTGGAGAAGAGAAGGCTCAGGGGGACCTTATAGCTCCCTACAACTGCCTGACAGGAGGATGGAGCCAGGAGGTGGCTGGGCTCTGCACCCAGGGAACATGGGACGGGACAAGAGGAAACAGCTTCAAGGTGCACCAGGGGAGGTTTAGGTGGGATATCAGGAACAGTTTCTTCCCCAGAGGGTGCTCAGGCCTTGGGACAGGCTGCCCAGGGCACTGCTGGAGTCACCGGCCCTGAAGGTATTTAAAAAGATGTGCAGATGTGGCACCGAGGGACACGTGGACGTGGCAGTGCTGGATTAATGGTCGGACTTGGTCTTAAAAGGTCTTTTTCAACCTAAACAATTCTATATTGCTCCTTACCTCCCAGTTTACCTTTTACAAATTCTCACCACACTGCATTGCAGTAACTGCCCTTAGGGAAGTGTACTTGACCCTCTGAACAGCATGAAGGCTGAGTCTCATGTTTTCTGCAGGTGCATGGGAAGAGGACAAACTGCATCCCCATGATGGTGGAGAGGCCATAGAAAAGGTGGGGGAAGTATATGCAGGTACAGACAGTGATCAAATCCTTTGCTGGAGCAGAAGATGACTAGCAGGGAGGAAACCAGATTTTAACCTGGAAACCCAACAAAAGTCTAAGAGCTCTGAGGAGATTAGAAAACAGATTCTGTATAAGACATGAGCAACTGGGACTATCCTGGGGGCTGTATCAGTGGCATCCACAGCTTAGGCAGCTATTGCCCAGTACTGAGACCACTGCAGTATCCCTTCAGTGCTTCTTTCTCCTCCAAAGCCCATGTCTTCTCAGAAGTTCCTTAAGCTAGCTGCCAAACCCCCATGGTTTGGCTTTTCTAAGCAGAACTGCCCAAAAGATCTTACTATTTTCTGCCTACAAACCAGGTTACCTGATGACAGCAGCCAGAGGGCACCCATCCCAAAACCAAGGGTTTCCTTTCAGTCACCCGCTTGTCACCAGACATGGAGACTGGATGGCTCCAAACAGTCCCAGCATCTCCAGGGCCTCATTTTCTAACATGGGACCTTAACAGCATGTGTAATTCCTGTGCGTGAGGGAACTTGCACTGGCCCCAAGCCATGAAAACTCCCTTGGGGATCTCCAATATTCAAGCACAAGATGTGAACATGCATTCAGGCCCCACATGAGGAACGCAGGGCCTGTCTTGGCAGTAGGAAAGACAAGCTCTTATTCTCAGCTCCAAGCAGGCCCTACTTCTCTTCATCCCCTGCAGTGCAGAAGCCAAAGCAAACAGGCTCCATACCTCCAATCCCTGCTTGTGAGCCACAGTTCTACCATCATATGAAGCACTAAAGTAGCAACAATCCACTCAGCATTGACCTACAGCTACATGAACTCACTCCAGTACTAGCTGCAGAAAAAACAATGCACAGAGGAGGTGAGCTGGAGCGCAAGGCTGCAAGATCAAAGCTTGTGCTCTAACCGTTCAATCCTGTTACTTAAGCAAAGTCTAAGAGCACAGAAATGCTCCCATTTTATTTCTTAATCTGCTCTGCCATGTGCAAAACAGACGTAGCAATGAGCCCCCTGGTACGCCCCATCTGCAGGCAAAAAGGTGGGCAGGCAGGCAGGCCATACAGCAGTGTCTTCTCACCCTCTTCATCTCAGTGCTCATGGTGAGAGCATCAAGGACACGGTTGCTTTTAGTGCTCCTCTCAGTGCCTTTGTGAGGATGCTTTTAGTTCAGTGCCCAAGTCGCCCCATCCCTGAGCTTCTCCTAAAAGCTGCAAACCCGTTACCTGACAAGGCACCCGAGGTAAGCTCCTGAATGTGGGTTCAAAGGAATGCACTTAGCTCGTATGGAGCAGAAAGACACAGATGCTGCATGGCTGGCCTTTGCAGTGTCCCTGAGGATTAGCATTCCCTGAAGCAGAATCAGATCATACTTTCCCCTGTAATCAGAGGGTCATTCTCCTGTCCTAAGCCTGAGGAACTAGCAAAACATCTTGGCAATTCTGGGGATCTGCCTGTTTGATCCAAACCTCACAAGTACTCAACAGTTCAAACATCAGTGCAGCAGCTCGAGCAGAAACGCATGTGGAGTCTGGGAAGAAAAATCAGGGCAGTTGGTGCCAATAGGCAGCTCCCAGTTTCACAGGGATGCTGTTACAGCTCACAAGCTCCAGCAGTGGCTCACAGCACTGCAGGCTGATCACATTTCTTTTCCATCTGAGAAAGGCCTAGGGTATCCTGTGTTCCCAATCCATGCTGGAGCACAGATCCAACCAGAAACCCTGTGGTGCATCATGAACACAAAAGGACAGAAGAGAAATGCCTACAGGCCCCTCTGCTCAGAAGGGGTGGGGGCTGCACGGTACTAACATACAGACCTTGTTCTTAAGAAAGATGCTTAATGCTCCCTTTACATCCACACTGTGAAGAATGGATGGTTTCTGCAGCATGAAGGACAGTACCAGTTTGCTGCTCGGTGCCCCTAGAACTTGGAGCAATAGAGAAAGCAGGAGCAATGGCACTGGCTGCACCCTAAGCCTGCAAATTAGAGAAGCCCATCACCAAGACATGTCATTGTGCTTGCTGATCCCCACAACGCAGTGCTGGATTCTCACCTGTTCAAGAGGTTGTTCCTGCTGACCATCCGCAGGAAGCCAGTTGGGTCAGTCATTGCATTCAGCTTATTATTCATCTCCTCAAACTGCTGGTCCATGATATCCCCAGCTTCGCTCTCGGTTTCGCTGCTGGCACAGGCTCTGCAGGGGAACAGCAGGGTGAAGAACTCATTGATGCAAGACAGAGCAACAGCTTTGTGACAAATGCTCAGCCAGGCTGAGGGAAAACGCTCTTTAGACAAAACCTCAACCAAATGCTCTCAATTTTTGCCTGGTTTGCATCACCTCCTCCTGTTAGGCATAAAACAGAGTAACAATCCCATCCCCTCCTCTTCTCCTGGGTTCTTCAAGGTTTAAAGAGCAGCACACGCTGATAGAAATACAGGATCCAAGCTCCCATGAACTTACAGCATTATGGAAGGTGATGGCACTGAAATCTGAACACACAACTACAGTGAACTTAAGCAAACAACGAACTGAGAAGTCAACCAGCAATTTCCACGTGTGCTGTATGTATTTAAATCCCTCTTATGTCTGCTGGTAGGCAGAGAACAGGTTCCAGGGCCTGCAGATGATAGCTGCTCCTGGGGTCTGGTGTGCTGGAGCGCAGTGGCAGTCAGCAGTGCTGTAAGGAAGTGCCTGATTCATGTGGGGAAAGGGTTTCAAAGCAGAACATGACCTTTACCCACACCCACATGGAACAGACAAGATTTGTTTAACTCCCTGCATATAATTTTGAAGTGGGGAAAGAGCTCCTGCCTGTGATCATACCACACCAGCCCCATGATCTCAGAGACAAGCATTAAACCCAGAATCCTTAACCAAAACCATACCACTATCATCACCATGAAGCAAGCAGGAAGACGACATCACAGTAAATTAGAAACTCATCCCTGAACCTAAAGACTGAAGGACTCCCTTCACCAGGAGGAGAATCTGTGGTGATAAATGGTTAATGGGACTGAAAACAGTGTCTGAAAATCTGTTACATGAGGCCTAACTGCAGATTTCGGTTGTGTAATATGCATGTCTACAGGGTGAGATTCAACCATCAACATGTGGAGACAGATGTAATCTTCCGAATCACGCAACCCTGATGCTTTAGGAGACAGGTAGATGGAACCAATTCAGTCCTGATTTTTTCCCTCTTGTCCTTCCTGTCAGGATTCACACCTTGGGGGGAGCAACTCTGTTTTCCCAGAAAGAACAGAGTGCTCATGGTGCATGTGCACATTAAGACAGAAGTATCAACATCGGGAAGACATTTGCAAAACCCAGGAAACAGGAAGGCTGGAGGGAGCAACTCCTGCGTTTCCTTTAATGGGAATCACGCAACTCGTTTTCAAGCAAGACTTGAAACACGTCATTCAGAAGGTGTGACTGAAGCTAATAGAAGCAGAAGTCTCAGAACTGATTTTATGTAAGAACCCCAAAACCTGAGATACTACCACCACCAAAGATCAGCCACTTCTTAACTGTACTACTCATGTTAGCAATAATGTCATTATTATGATCACTTGGATAGGCAGTGCTCATGGGCTTGTAGATTCTCAGGGGTTTAATATGGAGGAAGCTACTCCTCCACTTATGTCTCTTCCCTTATGTTTCAATTACTCAGCTGGCGGAGAGACCCTTTGCTTTTTCTCGGAGTACTTCATAAAAATCCCAGGCTAACAAGCAGCTTATTACTGCTCACAGTGAAATGAATAATCCAGTCAGCAATAAAAAATATTGGTTTCCCTTCAGAAAGCCACCTTCACAATCATAAAAGTACAAACCCAAAATGCATCCAACCAAGACACAACTGTAAATCCAGTACACACAGACATGGGGATCCCTGGAGATGAGTTGTCTTTCACTACTTCTGGTTTCCAATTGTCTCAACATGATGGGTTAAGCACATGCCCATCTCAGCAGCACATGTTATTTCCAACACTCAGTGCACACGTAAGATTGGTAGGTAGCTGCACAAAACGGCAAGCTCAGGTCGAGCTCAAAACAGAGAACATTAAGTCCAACATGACTGCTGACCACAGGCTTGCTGTGCCAGAGCCACTGGTTTGGCTGCCAAAAGCAGCAACTCACCTGTCCATGCCCAGAATCCGCTACAGATACCGCCAGTATTTCAGTCACACAAGGTCTGCCTTAGCCAGATTCCATCCCCAAATCCCTCGTCTCGCTGCGTGACTAAATCTCATCCTCCCCCAACGGCAATACTAAATGCTCAGGGATCCTCCAAAGGAACTTCCAGACTCCAGTGTCATGCTCAGATAAAGAGGCTCAAACACCACATTCACCAGGAGTTTTCAGAATTGTAGTATAGGTTTTCTAAATCTGTTTTTATCTTGTGTCGTCACTTACAAATAATCAGTGTCGTGGTTACAAAAAGCCATCTCACCCAATATACAGATTCATTACCCAGCCTATGGATTCAAACCTTATCTGCATACGCCTATAGAGATGTCAGACACCCCCATCCCAACATACCTGGTGTAGTAGGACTCCACTCCCAGGGCCTCCCGCACACTCGAGATGTGCTGTTCCAGGGCAGAGTTTGTCACTGTCTGCAGGGTCACGCTGTTGGCTTCATGGAAGTCCCCAGCATGTTCTGTCAGGCTGTCACCCAGATAACATTCATGGAATTTCAGAATTCCTGCAAGGCACCAGAATCACAGGTGATTTTTGCAGGGCAGACACAGTGCTCTCAGCAGCTGGCTAAGAAGGTGGCACAGCCCCAAGCATTTGGCATTTCCAGGACAACTGAGGTGCAGCATTCTGTGCCATGGCTCCACAGGGCTTTCCCAGCACTCTCTATTAGAGCCTGGCTTTTAAAATCTGGTTTTGTACTTTGGAGATGCTGGCTGAGAGGTACAAAAGCAGAGCAGAACTTTTATGCAATGCTCAGAATGCATTTGCTATTGCAGCACTCTCATAAATTATAAAACAGATCTTTCATACAAGCACCTACCAGAGTAATTCGCATTTCAGTAGAGGTACATAAAAAATGCTTATTAATAGCCTCTGATCACATAAACTGAACACACAAAGCTCAAACACTGAACAGGAGTGTTATTACTACAGCAGAGTCTCCTCATGTCACACAAAGATCTTCTTTTCACCCATATGCATGAAAATACATTATATACAAAGAAAGAAAAAGAAGGATTAATGCATAGTAAAATATTAAAAGACAGCTTTCCACAATGGGTAAACCAGCTAAAGGACACTCAATGTTTTGCTAAGAATTCAACTATTACTGCAAATAAAACCTTTCTCCACTCAGACTGGCATATCCTTCCTGATATAATTAATTCTACAGCCCGTGATCAACAGTAAAGGCTGCTTTGGATGCCCTGTTTGCCTCAACAGCATAAATTATTGAACCAGTTAAGAAGAGACGAGGATAAAGGAATAAAGCAACTCCTGCAGCAAGAGCAGCAAATAGAGAATCAGTGAGGAGGCTCTAAGGGTACCATCTCAGTGGGACAATGAGGCTCTTGGGCTGTCACAACAGCTACTCTCTCTGTCAGCATTAACAGAACAAGAAGAGGTCATCAGGGCTTGGCTGGAATCACTGCTAAAGAGCTTCCCAGCGAAGCTGCTCAAGTGGAACCCTTGAAGCACCACAGCCCCTCTCCTGCCCAACACCTGACAGTGGCTTTCAGGAGGCAGTCACAAACCCACGCACTTGAAGAGTGCAACTGGCTTTTTCCAAGACCCAGGGCGGGCAAGGAGAAGACTGGTCACAAAGCCTAGCAACAAACCCCGTATCTCTGATCCACATAATTTCAGTAAGCTCAGCTTGATATTAATACTAGAGAACTACTGACATTTTACTGTGCAAACTGCAAGCCTGAAGAGCCAGTTAGCGACTGGCTGCATAGCAGGACACCACCACCTTACATGTGTACATCCAACATTGCAAAACGCCTCAAAAAGCACATCTTCCAATCACTGTCACCCCATCTGAAGTTAGGCACATGTCAGTGTTTACTTCCCTTCACCAAGCGTTTCTGGTGCAATCTCAATAGTGCTTTTTATCTCTTTAGCTGTGTCACGGCAAAGGGCTGCTATTATTAAATTATAGCCAGAAAGAACTCATGAAAATTTGCAGTCACCACTTTATTAGATAATGAAGAGCAGCTGCCTGCAAAGAGCCTTTCAAATTAATCCTCCTTGCTTCTCTGTGATAAGTATTCCCACATTCAGATGAGGAGAATTCAGAGGATCAGGCAGTTCAATGGCATATCAGGAAGGGGGGACGCCCTTCTGTTTTCTGCAATCCACTTCAGTGAATAAATGTCAAAAGCTTTTGGAAGGATAAAGCACAGAACTATAATTAAAGTAGGGATTCTTATGCATAGAAGATTCTGACAGAGCCAACATACTTGGAATCTCATTAGTGCTCTGCCCTGTGGGAAATATATACAGATTGGAGGCTGAAAATGGAAATATTAAACCCGTGAAACATTTCCATCTCCAGGTCAACATCAAAGCCCTGAATAAGCACTTCTATGTCATAATTGCTGCAGCTATGCCACAGTTTTCAGTCTATTCGTCTTTAAGGTACTGGATAGAAAGGATTCTCTTGTACATTCACTCTGGTCCCAGACTTATTCCTAGCTACAAACGGTACAAAACTCTCCCTTTGTAAGGCTTGTTCACAGGCTCTCATTACCAAACAGGACCTCACCTGCCCCAGGAGCCAGCAGCCAGCTGTACAGATAACCTGCAGCCAGTGAGTAGTAGAGAACAAGTCCCCTCTGGCCATTCACTGTCTCCAGGACCTGGTCAATGGTCACCGGAGAATAGGGGTCAGAGTCCTGCTGCCCAGTCTGACGTTCCACGAGCAGGTCTGCAAATGCTCTCGTTCGGCCTCTCTCTGCTACTGCCAATGCTTCATCATGGTGACCTGAAAAGACAAAGTCGTCTCGGACCTGACACCAACGTGGTCTGCAGTGCAATGTGCAGGAATGGGGACAGCTGCTATCCCAGCCTGAACTAAAAGCTGAGGAAGCAGGGTCACAGCACTTCCTTCTGAGAAGAGTGGCCTCTGCATTGGAATACAGTCCCACAGATCATCTTGGCTGCAGGCAATAACACAGTATGTGGGAAAATGAGCCACAGAAAAGCAAAGGAATGGAGGAAGCAAGAAAGAAGATCCAAAGCTGCCCAAAACCCAGAGCAGGACAGCCTTATTTATGCTCTGGCAAAGAACTACTGGGGTGTGAGGGACAGCTGGGGAGTGAAGAATGTATCATGAACTGCTGCACCACAACATCAGCTGAGCTCTTGGCATGAGCTTGGAATTAAGACTCACCATATGATGGCATCTCTTACCGAGACTGACAAGTACTCGCTGCAAGGCCTGATAGGACGATGTCTGCAGGTCAAAGAGTGACAGCTTGTAGTCTGTGCTGAGCTGCACCTCATGCCGGATGGTTTCAAACAGTGCCGAGGCCCGGTAGAGCTGGGAGGGAAAATAGCCACAGTCACCTCCCTATAGACACAGCACAGAGCCCTGGCTGGGGGAGCAGGAGGATCCAACACGTTCTCAGGCAGGGGCATCTGCCTTGACCAGCCCCTCAGGATGGCAGCACCCCAGCAGAGGGGAGGTGACTTTGAATGGAGCCTGAGCTTGAGTCAGCTCCTCCACAGGATGCACCAGATGTTCCCTCCCCTGAGGACAGGAATGACCCACAGGGCTCAGAAGGCACAAGCCACCAGCACAGGCAGAGCACGTGTACCTGGTGCTGAGACTCCTCCAGGTTCCCACTCGCCCAGAGGGAGAGGCCAAGGCCATGACGGATTTTGGCTTCATCTTCTCTGCGTCCCAGCTGCTCTGCCAGCCTCAGCCCTGAAAGGAGTCAGAGGGAGAGAGGGCTGAAGGGGAGAAGGGCTCCGGCAACCCAGGGGAGCCCTTCTGTGGGCTCACATGAGCCCAGGGCACCTGCGGCAGGCAGGAGCTGGAGCAGTCTCCTGAGACACGCTCAGTAAGCCCCTTTGGGAAGTTCGACTTTCAAACCTTGAAAGCCACACAGACAAAAATCACACTGAGCTGCCGAACAATGCCATAAGAGACACCTCCGGCCACATTACTGGCTTGTTTTCCACCAGCTTTCTGGCAGGCTCTGCATGGTTCATGTACTGAGCCAGAGCAGAGGGCAGGGTCCTGGTGTGAATGACCTGGGGCTCATTTCACTTCCAGCAGCACCTTGTGCTGTCCCTACTTCCACCATGCTCCAAACCTCTCACTTCCATGGGCCCTGCCAACAACAGGGACGCCTCCTCTGAGGCACCTCAGGCTTCCCACAGGTGAGGAGCAGGGCCCTGGCCACCGTCACGCAGCTCGGCTACAGGTAGCCTCCGCAGGCTCCTCAGGAATTCTGTGTCACACAGGGAGAAGGAGCTGTATTCAATTTCTCCCAACTGAAGTGAATTCCCTCAGCATATGGAATGCTGCCAAGGTCAGTTTCAGGAAAACCAGACTAACTGATGTAATTAATTCTTCGGCTTCCAGCTTCATACACTCCAGCTATGCTGCTCATCTATACCACTGAAGAGCCACCGCCTTGAACAGATGCTGTTTGCATGCTGGGATCCCTTACAGCAGCACAACTCAGAAGTCAGCCCTGGCCCTGGGGCTCAGCAGCAGCAGATGGCTCCAGAACTCTGAGGACCGAACCTCCCTCACCTCCCTATCAAATACAACTTGCTCCCACTCAGACCTTAGAGGACACTTGGTCTCACTCCCACCTGAACACAGAAGGAAAAACCAGGTGGCTATCAGCAAGGCACACATCAGTTAAGAACTTCTCTCAGGGTCGGACAGACCCATCATGACCTGACGTGGTTCTCCAGAGCCACTTCCTGGTATGCAACGCTATTCTTAGAGAATGTTTACACCTTCTAGGCCCAGACACAAACCAGCTTTATAAAGAGACTCTGCCAGGCAGAGTCAGGATTAAAGATCAGAGCTGAGGTGCCCCAGGAAGGCACAGATCATGCCCTGCAATGCTTTGTCTACAGGACACCAGGAAGGCTCTGACTGACACTATGTGCTGACCACAACAGTCCCCTTGGACAGCTACTCACACGGATGGTCAGCAGTAGCTACGATGTCTGCAAGACCTTGTGCATCAAAAGCCACTGCCAGTCAGACACGTCCTCTTAGTGCCACCCTCGCAGCACCTTGCTTCTCTCAATGTCTTCAGGTTTCCCTCCTATCCCTCCACACCTATCACTACATGTTGTGCTGCATAATTCAGCTTCTTACCTTCCTGCAGGTACATCACAGCCTGAGAGTAGTTCTGCAAGGCGTGATGAGTCCTCCCCAGGCTGCTGTAAGACACAGTTTTGGCTACTAGGTCATTCATTTGTGCTGCAATGCTGAGGTGCTGCTCCTGATAAACCACTGCCCTCTCATAGGTGCCCAGGGACTCGTAGGTCAGGCCCAGGTTCCCGTAGGCTCGGCCTTGGCAAGCGGGGTTATTGGTCTCCTCCGCAATCTGCAGGTCCAGCTGGTGGTACTGCAGGGCTGTGTCGTACTCTCCCATCTGCTGGTAGACCCCACCGAGCCCGCAGGCAGCATCGCTCTCCAGGGCCCGGTCCTTCATCTCTCGAGCAATGTTGAGCTGCCGCTCCAGGCAGGAAATGGCTTGCTCGTAGTTGCCCAGCTGGCTGTGCAGGCTGCCCAGCTCACCGTACGCCTGCGCTTTGTTAAATGCCTCCCCCAGCTCATGTGCCACTACAAGCCTCTTCTCAAAGCACACCAGAGCCTGCTGCAAACTTCCCATGGCCCTACAAGGAAAGAAAACAGCAGCGTTTATTTTGTCAGTATTTTCCTGAAAGAAGATGTTTTGTCATTTTCTCTAGAGGCCAGCTCAGGCCTTTCCAGCAGAGACAAACACTCCCTCCAGGAGACATCCCCAGCACCTTTGAATCAACCTCCTTCTTCTGCCACCCTGTGAACTTCTCTTCCTCTCAAGGCAGAGCAACATCAGCTTCGTTATTTGAGCCGGTGGCACAGTCCTCAGCACCCAGAGGACTCTCACTCACTCCTGTGCCACATCCCCATGCACGTGTACAGTGGTCACACAAACACATCACATCAGTAACACAGTGCACCCATTTGTACTTCCTCATCTGTCACTAGAGTACGCATGCAGTGC
This sequence comes from Coracopsis vasa, assembly GCA_026283785.1. Taxonomy (NCBI): domain Eukaryota; kingdom Metazoa; phylum Chordata; class Aves; order Psittaciformes; family Psittacidae; genus Coracopsis; species Coracopsis vasa. The sequence goes on along the minus strand of JANHGB010040199.1, from coordinate 35,012 downwards.
GCCTTACCTGTGCCCATTGCCCAAGCCCCGGTAGGCCTTTGCCTGATCTTGCATGCGGTTCAAGCTCTGAGCCACAGACAGGTACTGTTCATAATACTTGATAGCTTCCTCAAAATCTCCGAGAGCCTCGTAACAGTCTCCCAGGTTCCCGTATGCTCGGCCCCGATCTAACACAGACTCATTGCCGCTGAGCTGCTGCAGCATGGCCAGCTGCTGTTCAAAGTAGCCAATAGCCTCCTCCATGACATTCATGTTCATCTTGGTAATGCCCATGTTACCATAGACTTGGGCTTCTATGCTGGGATCCTTCAACTTCTGCCCAAGCTCCAGTTGCTCTTCGTAACATTTGAAGGCCATGGTGTACTTCCCAAGTGACATATACACTGCAGCAAGGTGACCGTGTGCTCTGCATTCACCCAGCATATCTCCCAGCTCCTGGTACACCTCCAGCTCCTGCGTGTGGTAACCTAAAGCCTTGTCACACTTCTGTATCATTCTGTACGCAGAGCCCAAGGCTGCGTAGGCACTGGCTTCCAGTCTCCTGTCTTTAACATGATGGGCTAAGCTCAGCTGCTGCTCATAAAATTTTATTGCACCATTTACGTCTTTTTTACAGACAAAAATATCCCCCAAGTTCCCCAGAGCTCGGAATTTGGCCTGGGAATTGTTTAGAGACTGAGCCAAGGACAACAGGTACTTTTGACACTCCTCTGCTTTGCTGAAGTCCATCAAGGCTTTGAAGGCCAGACCTAGGTTGCAATAGGCTTTAGCTTGGCTCAGCTTGTCATGAAGATCCTTTGCTAAGGCAAGGTCCTGCTCGTAGTACTTAACAGCTTCCTCGTAGTTCCCAAGGCAGTAATGGGCATAGCCAAGGTTATGGCAAACCTTCCCCTCCCCTTCCATGTCCTGCAGCTCTGGGGACAAGCGCAGGTACTGCTCGTAGTAAGGAGCTGCCTGCACGTACTCTCCTCGTGAGCAGTGGAAGTTGCCCAAGTTGCTGAGGGCCCGTGCTTCACTCTGGATGTCTCGCAGCTCCCGGGCAATGTTGAGATGATTCTGGTAGTGCTGTAGAGCACGGTCATGAGCACCCAGTGCTTGATAGGCAACTGCTAAGTTCCCGTGTGTGGATGCCTGGGAGGCACGGTCATTGACTTCCATGGAGATCTGCAGCTCCTGCCGGTGGTACTTGACAGCCTGGTCGTACATGCCGAGTGCGTTGTAAGCATTGCCCATGTTGCCATAGGCCCGGCCCTGGGCTGCGTAATCGCTCAGCTCCTGAGCTATGGACAGATGTGCCTTATGCAGCCGCAGCGCAGTGTCGTAGTCGCCTTTCATCTGGTGAATGATTCCTGGAAAACAACAGACACAGGCTCAACAAAAACACTGCTCCACACAAACCCTTGTGCAGGACCGCACCATGCCAGGGGCTCCCTGCAGCCCGGCCCTTCCCCACAGCACCCAGTGCATCCCCAGCACGGCTCTTCTCACGCGAACCACTTCCTTGCTCCTAACAGGCAAATCCCAGAGCATGTATTACACCTCAAGCACAGAATCACAACTGCACGTCTTGGCTTATAAAATGCCCATTTTCTGTTTTAATCATGCTACTTCCCCTCACCCCCCGCACTGGTGGTACCTGCTGGCTCCAGAGCTCACATTCCACATGCTGAACAATGAAGCATTTGCATTTGCTTTTCAATTTCGGTCAAATCATCCAGTACTTATTACGAGACAGGAGCTCTGACTCTGCCAACATTAAAACTTCTGCTTCAACTGAACTCTGTGCTAGTAATACACATGGCTCCTCTGCAAACACTTGTGAGTGGGCCCAGAGATCCAGGAGCCACTGAGGAAGCCCCTGCAGACACCGACCCTGAAGATTCATCAGTTCCTTGATACCTGAAGACAACTTCAGGTCTTTCCCTGCCCCTGAAAGAAAACAGCTTCCAATTTCCATCTCCACATCACACCCACCGTGTTCAGGGGGAAGAGATGTGGAGGATCAGGATGCGGCTGCCCTCCCATCGCTGGCCAGTGCAGCATGCTCTGATCAGGCCTGTGCACCAGCCCCATCTTGGTTTGAAGACAGAGGTTTTCCAAGTGAGCCCAGAACATGAGGGCTGAAATTTGCTTCCTCGAGGCAATCTGGACCTTGCAGAGTGAAACCCTAAGTTCCATTACATCAGCACGAAGCATTGTGGCTGCGTGACCTGTGCTTGTCACAGCAAGTTGCTCAGAAATCCTGCTCACTTTCCTAACGAGGCGTCAGGACGAGGCCATTTAGAAAACATGGGCAGAAGAAACCAGGATCCAAACAGCAGACGCTTGGCTGCTGCTGACAATTTGTTTCTCTCCCCGGCACTGCAATCATGACCAAAGCTAGAGCTCATGGCAGGAAGGACTTGGATCCCCAGTGTCTTAGTCCACCTCTTGCCCAAATCCTTCCTCAGCTCCAACAAAGCTGGAAGGATGGGATTATTATGGAGGAAGGATGAGACAACCTTATGTACCAGTGCAAGAAGAATGGGGTGACGAAAATCAGCAGTAAACTAAGCACAGACATCTACTTCAAAACTACCAGGGCAGAGTCATCACCTGGAAACAGGAAGAAAAGGAGCTATCCAGCAAATTATTTCCAGTATAGAAAGGCAAACTCCCACTGGATGCAGAAGAGTTAATTTAAAGACCAGTGCTGGTGTAACAACAGAGGGGCATGAATCCTAGAAATTATTTTCACTATCAGAGCACCAAGGGTCCAGAACAGCCTTCTTGTTGTTCTACTGCCCTACAGTGGAACAACATTGCTGTAAAATGGACCATGGCTAGTTTATGAATCATGGTATTTGTATTACATGGCATGTACAGTAACAGGAGACTGGATTCAATGCTGCTGGAGGCATCTTCCTCCGTTCTCAGCTTCATCACTGCTTCCCTGGGTAACTCTGAGCTTCTGCAGGTTTTCTGGGAGAATATCTGAGGCCAGCAACAACTACTCATGAGCTGAAGAATTACCCCAGGAACCCGGACATCTGCTATTGTTGGAGCACACACTGCCTCAAAAACATGCTGTTTGCCTCCCAAGAGCTGCGTCTGCACTGCCATGGCGCTGCAGAGCACACAGACCATTTGCTCTTAGGCCACCTGCTCAGAAGTGCTTATGCCACCAAGCCATGACATGAGCAACAATATCCCAGCCAGAACTGGCTGCTGCAGGATAGGAAAGAACTCATCAGCAAGCCTCTCTACAAAGCACATTCATAGATCATTTCCTTATGCTTCATCAATCCCAAGTGTGTCATGCTGAGAAATAAAACAGAGCCTTACTTCTCAAGGAACTGAGTAGGAAAAACACCACCAGGACACTGCCACCAGCTCCCAGCCACAGCCTGCTGAGGTCTGCAGATGGCAACAGGCTGAAACACCGAGGCACAGGCAGGCAGGAGGAAGACTGGCCGGGAGGTCAGACACCAGGAGGAACTCACGCAGGCCCTTCCCACCACGGGGCTGGAAACACCTCCCAGATCTCACAGAGACCACAGGGACAGAGTCTGCCAGCGACGCACCACACACTGGCTGCTAGTCCCTGCTGAGCCTCGCTGCCCTCGTGCCTGCAGCGAGAGCCCTCACCCAGCTCACTCCCTGCTGTGTTGTTGCTACTCCGTGGTGCCCATCATCCCTTCTGTACAAGCTGCCATCCCTGCCTTGATTTCCAAGCATCCTGCTCTGTGTTTCTCTGGCAATTGTGTTTTCCCATCCTCAGTCTACCCTCAGCTATAATACACTTAAACAAAGTTCTTGTCAAAGCCAGATTCAACCCTGGCTCTGGACTGCAGACACTTGGCTTGCTCCAAGGGGACACCGACTGCACTTTGCTACTGGTTTCACGTATGTTTTATCTGCAAGCCATGTCAAGCACGAACTGTTTCATATTCTTTCCCATGTCCTGTGCAATGCAAGCTCCTTCACTGCAATCTTTGGCAACAAAACAACTGCAAGAAACAGACCAGAAACCTCTTCGGAAAAAAAGAGAGGCTCATTTTGGGCTGCAAGGGATTCTGCTCATCCGGAATATGCTATAATTGCTTTACTTAATATCCATCTCCCTAAACCTAGATCAGTTTCCAAGTTGATACCTTAGAAACCAAGACAACACCCAGGAAGGTCCAGCCTGTGACTTGGTGCCTATTGTTCACATGGCACTGAGATGGGAAAATTTAGGCTGAAAAAACCATCTGCAAAGCTGCCTGCCTGCAAGAGGGGTTGGAGCAGCACGAATTCAAGTTGCTGCTTTTAGCATCTGATACATTAAAAGAATGTATTAAGAGATAATGTCAGTAGCTTGGTGTGAAATCCATACTTTGGCTTGCAATTTCTCTTGTGCCCAAGAAATCCTTCTAAACAGCTCTTGTACTAGTATATCTACTGCTGTGTGCAGAGCACAAGATGCTCAATCACGCTGAAGTTTCTCTGGCCACCTCTGTATTACCAGCTTTAAGATGTGAATCATACTCCTGTCACAAAGTTCCTCTCCTTATTTTTCCATCTCAGCTATCTTACCTTCCTTGGATCAACATCTCTCATACCACAGGAGATTATTTTAGCAAATACTCAGATGACTTGACAGAGAAGAAAAGTCTTTGGTATCCAATGTCTTTTAGGAGGCCCTAGTGAGCACACAAGATGCCATAGCTGACCCTCAAAGGGTAAGTACCCTGAAGAAACTCCACTTCACTATGAAGAACAAGAGAAGTCAGCACACAGTGGCCCCTTGTTAAAATGCCATTGACAACTCAGGCGCTGTGTCCACAGGAGTGGTGGATAAAAGATGAGGATGCGAATGAGAAGTCCTACGCTCACGGTAATTGCCACTTGCCCTTAACATGGAAAAACTCACAATGGAGGAAGAATGTCAGGGATGCTGACCCAACTCGAACTCTCTCCCACTGCACTTCATACTATACTTGAGGATAGATATGAAACTGAGTATCTGAGCCTGGCGATAATGGGAATTGCTGCCCCAAGACACCAACCTCTCCTGTCCCACATGATGGAAAAAGAAAATGGGAGAGGAAGATGGCAAGCCAGATGCTGAGCATGGCTTTGAAAGGCAAATGGCAGCCAGAGAAATACGATTTATACTAGAGGGTTATTGAAACAGCCCGTGCTGCCACTCTCTGGAGAGGCTATGGATGGAGTTTCACCCTGGAAACTCCACCCTGGAAAGTCCACCATAAAAGCTGCTCTCTATCGCAAGCCCTACTCAAGCAAATTCCCAAAATTTCATCTAAAAAGACTGAGGTTGCTCTTGGGGAAAAAAGGAACCTGGTAAGAGACCCCACACAGCACCTCCTGCTGTGTTTCCATCATTTGCCAGCAGTAATTATAAAGGACAGCCCAGGAAGGAAAGGTTCTGACTTGGACTCCAAAATCATCACCTACCAAATATATTCTCTCTTTGTGCATTCCTCAACAGACAAAAATGAGGTTCGTAGATGGATGGGAGATGAAGCCTTCAAAGTCCTAAATGTTTTAGTCATCCTCTTTACTGCCAAGAAAGAAGAAAAACAGTGAACAAATGTTTACCAGGAGATATCCAGGACAAAACCAAGTAGCATAACAGAGAACAAAGCCGCACTCTCCTCACCCTTGGAGCCTGCTGTCACATTAGTTTGCTCGAGCTGTCACCCATCTGTTGTGGCACTTAAGAAAGAAGGATCCAGAAACACACTGTTGCATCAGCATTCTGACTCATTCTTACAGCTAAAATCACTGACTTCCAAGTAAAAGAGAGTCTCCTGGCCAGGCAGCTAGACTACACTCTGGAACAGCACTTAAAAGACACAGCACAACAGACACAAGACAAGAACCCAGCAGACATGAAGGGAGACGGCCAGAGACAGCCTTTACTAGCTTGTATAAAGCACCAAAACCGGCACAAGTTACATTAATTCACAAGCTTTCTTTCCTTAATGATGAACATGGATCTGGGTAGAAACCTGTATAAGACATCAGCAAAATAATCACAGAAGCTGTATTCTGCCTCTGCAAATCACTGATTTTCCCAGGTCAGGCACAAATCCTGGGGTAAAGGTTGGACTTGATGGTCTTAAAGATCTTTTCCAACCTGGCTGATTCTATGATTCTGTGAAATCGGTACAGTAAAAAAGTGCCAGACCAACTCTGGAGCAGTCTTTGTAGCTCCCATGCTAGAGGCTGGCAGAAGCCAAAGGCATCTCCAGTTCTCACTGGTATTACCCAATGCAGAGCAAACCTCTATGTTGTGGTGGGGTTACGTCGTGGTGGAAGCACCATGGCTTCCAGCTTAGACTGAGCTAACATCGCTCTCGACTAACCTGCTCCTTCAGAACATACTGAAAGCTGACACAGAGCAAAAGAGGTTCTGAAGCTCACACGTGGTGGGAAAAGCACATCCCAGCCTCTGCACTGATGCTGACAGTACCCATGCACTGTGGCTGAGCTTAGTCATAGCCGGGGCAAAGGGACCTGAGGCGGTCACTCACCTTCACTGTCAGGGAGCAGGTGGCCAAATGCAACCACCGCTTTTTGACCCCAACTGAAAAAATGTTTCAAGAGAAAATATCTGGCTCCTTTGGACAAGATGCCAAGCACGTGAACACAGGTAGAAAAGTTCTCTTGTAACTGCAAAGAGATACTAAGCACCAAGGGGGACTTTAAACTGTTTTATTAATAAACTGAAGCGTCCTCTCTCCATCGCAGTGAGGACCCTGAAGAGCTGCAGAGGCTGACAGCCAGCTCTCTACATGGAGTCTTGGCATCTGGAACCACCATCTGCTTTGGAAAGGTTGACAGTCTGAGACTTCTGGTTAAACTCCACATCTCCTTGTTGTGGAGGGCTTGGTAAGCTGTGACTTGTCCTCAGTCCATTACCTTCTGCTTACCGAGTCCCGGAGCGCATCATGTCTCCCTGCAGAGCACTACAGCAGCTGGGCTGTGTCACATTCTGTGTGTGTCTTGCTCAGCATTAGACAACACACTTAAGAGAGCTCTCCATCTAAATCCATGAAATGCAAACAGAAAATGTCTGTTGCTTCAGCAGAGGCCAACTCCAGCATTCTGGCGTGGAAACACACTTAGATACATTTTTTTTTGCCTGTCAGCATGGTTATTTTGATGAGGTTTTGTTTTGCATGTGGATTAGATGAAAGAGACAATTAAGACTTGGCTTTTTAATTGGTACTGAATGCATTTTAAACAACAGTAATAGACTTTCTCAACAAGAACTGTATGTTCTCTTTCTCCAGTATAACAACCCTGACAGAGAAGACAAAAATACAGCCAAATAACGGCTGAAACGTGAGATCCTGCACTCAGAAGCAAGGAAAACTATTCAAATATGAAGTGCAAAGTGGCTGAGTCAGCATACCAACTGATAGTTAGATTTAGGCTTAAATCCAACACAAGAACACAAGAAAACCATTCTTTGCTGCATCAAAACTCCTTGTCCCCCCCACTCTCTCCGTTTTTTTGGGGTTTTTTTTCACAAAAATTTCTGGAATTACATGCTGACAGCATCATCAAATCCAAAGCTGCTCTAAGATTAATAATGATATTAAGTTGAATTTTCTAGTTCTAACTTGACTGATTTTGAGCCAGCAAAACGGTGAGAGAATTTAAGCTGCAAGCATTTCCCGTGAAGGGTGAGGAGCGAGAGCAGTTGGTTCCTTTAGCAGCAGTGCTTTTTCATTCTGGGGTGAGGCAAAGCAACTACAGCGAGTATCAACACTTGGAGTGAACTGCTAAGCCCATCCCCTCTCAATGTTTCTGTAGCAGTCACCAGTTTGTTGGGGCTTTTTTATGATGCTCAGTAGCCCAGAGACAGACTTCACTGAACACAGAGGCAATTGGAAGAAACACTACAGAACTTGAATTAAGTTTTTTCTTCTAGCAGGATTGCTGTGGCCTGCCCAGCAGCAAAGGGCTCAGAAAACCAGGAGGAGATGATAGGGAAACTCCAAGGTGGCTCATCACCACGCTGATGTAGGGAATTAAAAACCAAGTGACAGCTTCCATTTCCCCTTTTCCCCAGATTGCTTCTCCTCTGTTTCCTGGATTTGCTTAGAGAAAACTGGGGCAATTCTCCAGAGAGCAGCAAGTGCTTCAGAAAGAAGGCAAATGAACGTGGATCTGATCTCTGCGGGTTCACCAGTGCTGCTCAGAGCATGTCCACCCCCATCTCACAGGCGCTCACGGCTGAACACAGCCATGCCACCAGAACAGCCTGCACACCCTCTGGTCAGCTTCCACTGGAAACAATCACATTATGTGAAGCTTCACAGCCAGATGATCTTTCCCTCGGCGCTGACCATGAGCTGGCAAGCCAGGTGTGTTCCCTCAGCACAGCCAAGGACAACACCTCCATCTCCCCACCAAGGATGCAGAGTTCACACCTCACCCTGCTCCCTGCCTGGACAACCCAAGATCCTGCCCCTCCATGCGGGTCCCTCTGTCCCCATCACAGACCACTGGGTCCCTCATGTCTCTGCTTCTCCCCAGGACCAGCCCTATGCTGGCACCAGAGATGGAGGATGTGGTTTGTGCTTTGCTGGATGCATCTGCTGCTGTTCTCTGCAAAAGCCCTTCCATAAACATTAGAGGAATCCAGATGCAAGGCTTCATCCCCCAGTCCTCTTGTCTGTTGGATGCCTGTTGCTAAAAGAGTCAGTGCTCACTGCTCTCTAGCTAAGCAGCCACAAGCACTTTTGCTTCACAAACCTATTTTGCCTCACACATTTGCCCCAGTTCCTGTAAAGGAGATTCAAAACACTAATTAGAAAGCTAGGCCTGTTCTGTGTTCTCCAGTTCACCTTATCTTCTTCATTCAGCTCCCGAAGACTCAGCTATTAAGAGAAATTAAGTAATTCGTCAACCTCTTTTCGATTACCTGCTGTTGATAACATCAGAATACAATTAGCACCTACAAATGAGCCAAGCAGCAATTGCCAGCAGCTACATTTACAGCATGGGGCAGCCTGCAAGAGATTCCGGGGCTGCCAGCAAACACACATTTTGTTACACAGACACCAGCTCTGTTCTGCCACTCCCAGCCAGCTGAGAGCACATCCCCAGTGGCAGCTGGAACATCAGCAGCACAAACACCACATCCCATGGCAGAGATGGAAAAGATTCTTTGGAGGCTTCCACACCTGGTGCTGTGAAGCAGCAGCAGGAACGGACTTGTGATACACTACATCAGCACACAATCTGCCAAGTGCCCGCTCAACTAATGAAGACAGGCTGGTGAAAGTGGGTAACTGAGCAGATAGCTCACAGGAAACCTTCTGCGCCCTGGAAGCAGCTCTGATAGTCACTGCGTTCCCTGGCAAATTCTGCTCCATGTCAAGGCCTTACCTAGATTGGAGGAGGCTCTGCCTTCAGCAGCTCGGTCCTGTAGGCTCTCAGCGATGTGCAGCTGTTCTTCATGGTACTGCTTAGCCCTCTCCAAGTCCTGCATGCATCTAGCTGCATGGCCCAAGCCAGCATAAGCTCGCATCTCAATAGCCTTCTCAGCCAGCTCCTGGGCCAACTCCAGCACGTAGTTGTGGTAGGACATAGCTTTGTCGAAGTTCCTCCGGTAATGGTAAGCACTGCCCAGGTTGCTGTAGGCTCGAGCTTCCTCCCGCTTGTTCCCCAGCTCCTTCGCAATCTTCAGGTGCTCTTCATGGCACTGCACCGCATTCTCGAAATCCCCCATTGCAATGTACACTGCTCCCATGTTGCCCAGCTCCCGCGCCTCGGAGAGCTCATCTTTGGACTGCTTTGCAAGGAGGACACACTGCTTGTGGCTTGCCAGTGCGTTTGGGTAGTCCCCAATGGCTGTGTACACATGGCCCAGACTGCTCAGTGCTGAGGATGCTGCCTGCAGAGACGAGAGAGAGAAGTCAGTCAAGTATTCACAGAAACAAGTCAGATGGCCCCAGTCTAGAAATCCAAGCCACAAAAGGCCATTCTGGAGAAAAAATGTGACTACCAGCTAGAAAACCTGCTCTCTGAGTTCTACACCCGTCAGAGCAGCTGAGGCAGGGGCAGGAGGAACAGGATTGACTCAGGAAGACAGGGCAAGGATTAGCTCTTTCTCTGAAGCGTACAGTGTGTGCATGGTAGAGGGGAAGGACGGCGCTGCAAAAGTGCAGAGACCACTGAGGAAACAGAGAGTCATCGCTGCAGGAAACTGCTCCAGGACCAGCCTGAGCTGTCTCACAGAGCAGAGCCTCCCCTGAAGGCAGCCACACCTCACATCACCTCCCAGGACCTTTAACATCTTTAACATCTGCACCAAGTCCTGCCAACACAGCAAACAATCCCATGTACGGCAGCTCTTCAGAAAACAGACAAGTGATGATACTCGCCTGCAGAATACATTGCAAACTAACGCCCTCTTCCATCCTCCACACAGTAAGCTCACATCCTGAGACCCTTCAGGCTGATGCCAAACCACTGCCAGAGACCAGAAGCAGAAAGTTTAACTTGACATAGGGATGCTACAGGCTTGGCCTCTATAAGGACTCTGCAGCCTTTTCTTTCCAGCACGAACACCCATTGAATACCTGCTGCTGGAGAACCTGCACATTTGCAGCCAGCATCGGCTTGAAGACAGGAGATGGCCTCTGCTGCTTACCCTACAACACCAGCAGGCCAGCATGCATTCACCAGCATCTTCTGCTTTGTCAATCACCCCATGGCTCTGAAGACCACAGTCCTCACTGTGCAGCACCAGAGTTCTTCTAACACAACACTGTTATTGACCCCCGAACAGCCCTGGGACTGCAGCAAAGACAACTGTGTTCCAGCAGCTGGAGCATCTGTCCCCACAGGACATCTTAAATAAATGCAGCTATTTGAAAACCTGAGTTCTTACCACTGAAAAGCAGCTGTAATTTAACAAGAAAAACTATCTGAGAAGCAGCTTCCTTTGCCCGCTCTATCTGCCAGGACACAGGCCTTGCTTACCCCTGGCAGGGCCAGAGCAGACGCAGCCAGAGAGCAGGGCAAGGAGCCAGAGCAGGGACGTGCTCCTTCTGCCTGATGCACATGTGCTGCCTCAGCACGGCTGCTCCCACCAAGGCCCTGACCCGAGTCCTCCATGGTCCCTGCGCGTGCATTTCTTTTGCTGCCCAGCTGCTGCTGTGACCCAATTCCAGAACAGCCATCCCTAAACCTCCAGGAAGGAAGCAGTCAGGGTGAGTGATTGCACAGAGATTCACCTCTCTTCTCCCTAGCACTCTGCTCAGGAAAGATCCAGTCCCCCTTCCACCCGAGATGGTGACAGGGCATCTCAGGACACTTGTCCTTGCTATTTGAAATAGCATAGCCCTGTGCTACCAGCGAAGAGGCAGCCTCACTCTTCTCCCCGCTGCTATGACTTGAATGGCCCTCCGGCACACTCAGCACTGGTACTGTTTGGTTAAGGAGCTCACCACTCACAGCTGGAACCACACTTTGCTATTGAAATTGTGTCTCTGAAGAAACAAGCTTTTTGTGACTTTCAAAACAGTGGCAGGAAAAACCTTCCTCAAGATCATTTCTACTAAAACTATTATCACAATTGGAAGTCATGCTAAGGCAGGAAGATCTATTGGCCAGAGCAAGAGGCAGCAGCATTAACAAAGCAGCATTTCCACACCGAGGAATTGTAAACATGTTGTGCTGATTCAAATTAACAGGGAAACCATCTTTTGTGATACAAAAACCCGAGGTGACAGATTAGCTATTAAACACAATTTACAGGTCATGAGATAGAGAAGTTATAAGAAGCTCTGGCAATAGCCAAGCTGCATTTGTTCTCCCTGAGGCCTCCTTTCAGGCAGCTTAATTATAATGGAAGAACTGCCACAATTCTAAAGGTCTTAATTCTTTTCACTTAGTGCTGTAGATGCACTTCATCCAGCACAAGGGACACTGGGAGAGCAGCAGTGGCAGAGCAGGAACCGCTCCACAGCATCTCTGTGGCACCACAGCATCGTGCGTGGGGCAGGCAGCTGTGGGCACAGTGTCGACCGCACACTGCCAGGACATGCTGTAATCGACTCCGAGTAAGTTCCTTCTGCTGCTGCTAATTAACACAGACCAGCGACGGGAGCAGCAACTCCTCAGTGACATGGTGAAAGGCTGGGGACTCAGCTACTGACACGCTGCCACATGGTCAAATGGTTTCTTGGGCTTGGGAGGTGTCTGGCCAACAGCAAGCACCTCAGGTGCATGCAGCATCTCTTCTCCAGCACGGTGAGGATCAGGCGCTCGTGGGGGCAATCAGTGGAACAACTGTGGAGCTTGACATTAAAGCAGTGTTTAGGAACAATGTGGTGGTTACATCTGTTGGGGGACACCAATGACTCACTTCAGGGAGTCATTCACATCCAGAGATGAATTCTTCACTGTGGACTTAATAAAATCCTCCTCATAACAGGATCCACTGGGAGCTCCAAGCGGCTCACACACTGGCCAGCAGGTAGGGCTATTCCCAGATGCACCCACCGAATAGTCTAAATTCTGCAGTGAGAATGAAGGTTGACATGAATGAAACACTCCAGCTGTGCTAGCACAAACCCCTGCTTTGTAGCAGGGTATTGGGAGACTACAGCTTCATACCAGCAGGCTTCGCACCCGCAAACAAAGAAAATCAATGCTTTATATATCTGACAAAGACAAATCTTAACAGTGGGGGTTGCTCACACCTCCAATTATGCAATTTATCACTTTAATAGAAAGCATATTCTTCTGCCACTGAGCCGAGGCACAGAAGGGAGTTCTGAAAAAGGTTTCTAATTGCTCTCTTTTGCTTGGTAACAACAGCCAGCTTCAGTTTTTCAGCTGAATAAGGGTGATGTTAAGCAGATGTACATCACAGAATGACAACTAATAGGGACCTGGTGACTGGGAGAGATGTGTTTCTTAGACATTTCACCATCGCAAGAGAATGGCAATTTCCTAATTACATTACATTTAAACAATTCTTTAACTGATTGCACAGCCTCCTTAAACAAGAACACTTCATAACAGTTCTAAAATGAGCAAGGGGAGAACGCTGTGCCTGGTACCGTACTGTAAGGCAGTCTTACACAGACACCAATTAAGACTGATCGGAGACTGAGCTTTTACAGCCAAGGCAGGGGAATAATGGGCATGGACTAAGGATTTGCAAAACTCAAAAGCCCGCTGCAGCATGCTCTTGCATGCTTGTTCCTCTCCACTTCCCTTCTCCCTCCGGCCATGGGGTAGCAGCAGTGCCTGATCCTACAGGATGCAGTGGGGCTGTCTCCAGAAGATCAGCAATGCGCATTGGTACCATCTGTGGTCAGGCAGCAGCGGGCTCTCCTTGAGAAGCAGCACCTCCTCACAGGCATGTGCTTGCTCTTGCATGTACGCAAATGTTTCCTGGTTCACTGAGTGTATTCTGGGGGTGGTGAGGGGAAGGCAGCTTCAGCAGATTGGTTCTGAACACAGACACAGACACACACACAAAGGAATACCTAAATTTGAAAGCATCACAGGATGAGTTCTGCCTTCACCAAATCCCACCGTATCTTATATTAGTGTAACTGTTCTGTGTAGAAGTAACAGAAGTTACCTTACAGTTAATGCAACACTATAAGCATTTAACTTTGCATGTGTAAGCTCTGCTGGTGTTATAGGTATGGGCTATTCCACTGCTGTGCACACAGGCAGGACAAGCAGCATAACAGTGCAGTGCATGAGACCAGGAACACTACGAAGTAGACCTCAGCATTGAGTATAAGCATCACTCAGCACTCACATACCTTGATTCCAAGTGGACAGAATTTGGTAGCTTTCTGGACATGTCTAAAAGGCTCCTGTGTGAAATCACTTTAGGGAGGATGGCTGACTTGACAGTTTTAGTGGTGATGTAAGAAAAAAAGCCCTCATTTAAAACCACAAGCTTCTCCGAGATGGGACACTGAGGTGTGACTCATGCCCTAGTCAAAGTCAGTCCTGGAAGAAGCAGCCACCACGTTCCAAACTTGGATCTCACAGGACCTGGAGCAGCTCTTTGTGCAGGCAGAGCAACCTCTGAACTCCTGCAGTGGGTGCTGCCCTGTGCCAACCCCAGCGCTATTCCTGCTCGTAACAAAGCTGGGTACCACTTTCACTGGAAACTCCATACGGGAGAGCCCTGGCTGAGGCAGGCCTGCTGAAACCCAAAGAGCTGCTCCCCGACTTGCAGCCCTTACACATATTTTCTGCCTTATTTGTTCTGCTGTGATCAGATACAGGCCTCAGCAGAGTCTAGGCCCTGCAGACACTGTGAGAGGTAAGTAAAACCAGAAGACTGTGTTTCCTTCAGCTAAAACCCGTGTGCTGTGGAGGTCAAGTGGGGACATTTAAAGGAGATCCTCAGGAAGTATTACATTTCCCTTTTGAGTCAGAAGTCCAAACAAAACAAAACATATGGCCTTTTTAGTGCATTCCCAAATTTCCTGCACTGGCCAGACTTCCCTTTGTTCTGCTTAATCTTATCACATTTGAACTGGACAAACCTGTATGAATCCAGTCAGGCTGACTTTGTCCAAAAAGAGTTGCTAAAGACAGGAGAAAGGCAAAGGATTCATGGTCTCTTACACAAATCCAGCTACTCAATGCTCAAGCACTATGGTTGCTCACATCGCTGAACTCACCCTCTCAGCCAGAGGTAACTCAGGCTAGCTAAGATGCAATGCAGCCAGAGTGCCCTTCAAGACCCAGAGTCCTCAAATGACCTCACATGGCAAGGGTTCTCCCAGCAGTTCGGCCTTTCTCCAAGAAAGCAAACCTTCCCCCGGGCATGGGGAGCTTGCCCCGGACCCCTCATGAAGCAAGGCTACCATCTGGAAGCAGAGGCTGAAACCATTGAGGCAAGGGGTAGAAGCATGCCTTCTAACAAGGGTTTCAACATATACCTCCATCACAGGTCAGGCTGCTGAGTCCCGGGGTTAATCAGAGGCCCCTCAAAGATCAGCTGTTTTAAGCGTAAGTCTACATGGGAGCAGTATGAACTGGCAAGTGCATGTCTGTAACACTGTACACCCAACAGAGCCAAACATCTGGAGCAGACAAAGACTGAACTTTGGTGAATTGAACAATGCTGCAAAAAGCATCCAGGAAAACATTCTGCAGACTGAGACAGATCTACCACAAGTTCCCATTAAGCTGAAACCACAACACCTGCAGAACCTTAGACTTTAAGGGCAGCAGGGGCAAAAATAAGGCTTCTGTCCTGTTAGGAAGTCTGGAAAACCCATCTGCCCTAGGCTCATCTAACTCCACACTAGCTGCTGCACACCCTTCCCTCAGCAGTCTCTGCAGAGGGATTCAGCAGTCCTGCACTGCTCAATTTGCTCAGCCAGGTCCTCCTTGCAAGTGGCCAGAATTGAGGCTTCAGTTCTATAAATCAGATCCCACTCAAGCCTAGCACAAAATCAGTGATGATTCCAGAAGACAAGACGAGGATCTGCAAACACCTCCTCAGAAAGCTGGAAGCCCCACTCCAGCTCAGCCTCCTAGCTGACCCCTGGGGTCCTGTGGGACCCTCCACTACGTCAGCCATCCGTTGGGAAGCCACCTGAATGCAATGGAAAACGATCATTGCTTGACCTTCCTGAGATGATACTGGGGGGTCTGAAACAAGAACAGGACACTCCTGCAGTCATCGTCTCTGTGATGCACGTGCACAGGACTTATGCAACAGGCTGTAGCCTCTTGATGCTCTTGTGGTATCAGTAACAGAGAAACTATGCTCTTAACAAAAGCTCTCATGTTGTTCCCAGTCTCTTCTCTTGAAAAGCTCGAGTGAAAGTTATTTGTTGTCTCATACAGTAGCAGGGGTCACAACCTAAACTTGCCATTCCTGCTCCACCATTAGCAGTGGCTGCATTAATAACCAATACAGATTATCAATTAGCAAAGCCCTCAGTCTGTTCCTTACTTCTGGAACCCCAGTCAGCTGTGACAAAGCTATAAGGAATAAGGCATATTCTCTTCTTAGTCTTTCCTGTTCGTGTTGCTACAGGCAGCTTAATCCACTTCTGGCAGACAGCTACATAATGGATTACTTTGAAGCAGCAGCTTCACTGCAGGAGAGAAGAAGGGACAGAAAATAGAGAAGCAGAGAACAAACACCTTCCCTGCTCCATCTCTGCAAAGCCCTGTCACTTACTGCAGCAAGTACTATTTCCCTGCTTTTGCTTCCACAGCCTGTTTCTGACATCTTAGTCAATGTTTTTGTGCATGACAAATTACTTTAGCCTGAAGGCTCTTTTCAGTTCTCATTTGTGAGATATTTATATCCTGTCCTCATTTTCCAGGCTGTTTGCAAACAGAACAAAATAACTGCGGTATAAGATTCCCAGATTGTTCCTGTCCGGACAAGCCAGCAGCCCCAGCACTGGGCAGCCCTTCCCAGGGCCATGCGCAGAGAGGCAGCAAGTGACCAGGGGAGGATCGCTGCAGGATTTTCAGTAAGAAAGAGACAGAGTTGGTCCTATGAAAAATTGTATTTCACAACACCTGAAAGCCACTTGAATGCAATGGGAAAGGATCACTGCTACGAATTATAACCCATGCAAAGCCAAATTCTGCACCAAACAGGAGCAGCACTCAGCCCACTGCTGTGCACCTGAATAACTAAGGACACATGAGCAGAAGGGTCAACAGGAGGGGTTTCTTGGCAGCAGTTAAGATGCTGCTCAGGGAGAAGGGGCAGACACACAAAGAGCCTGCTTCACTACACAGTATGGAAGGTCTGGGTTGGCTTTCTATTTTCCCAAAGACTTGCTACAGAAATCAGAACCTAATATAAATGAGATGATGCAAGCACATGTTCACTAACACAGGAGTCTCCCCCTTTCTGCATGCATTTCTCCAATTCTCTTAAAAGCTACCAACAATTGTAAGAAAAATCACACACATGCACAATGTTTCACTCACGTTAAGCTCAGGATGTGACTGGGAAGTGAAATGGGGCAGTAACGGGCCAGCCCACAAGGCTGCAGGGCTCTGGCCTGTGTTAAGCTGTGTCTCATGAAGCCGGAGCCGAGGGCACGGCTGGGGATGTACATTAACCGAGTCTGGGCATTTGGCACAGGTGTGGAACCTGTCACCAGCACCAAGACAGGAAGGTACCTTTCCCAGGACCTCATCGCACAGCCTGACCAGCTCCTGCTGCGCCACACACGTCTCCTGGGGCCTGGCACACACCAGGGTGCCATCTATGCCTGCGCTAAGGGACATGAGACCCCTGCGTGTCCCAGAACACGGTGCATGGCTGCCGCTCGCAATGGGACTGAGGAAGCTGCTCCGAGCTCACATCCTGCTGTGAGGTCAGGCACTGGCACTCGCTGAGGAAAGCTGTGATGCTTCTACTCCAGCTTCACCTCAGTGACAGGGGAAGTCTACACAGCTGTGGAAGGACTCTGGATGCCTGACAAGGGAACCAGGAGGGGAACCCAACCCCCAGGTAATCAGCTGCACATGTTCTGATGAGCTCACTCCACGCCAACATACCCTATGATGGCTTCTCCAGAGAAGAAGGGCTGCACAGATACACACTTCCAGCCAAATCTGCAGCACAACTGCAAGCACAGGGACCCTCGCAACCGAAGTGCAAACAGTTGTACTTCCACCCCTCGCAGGAGCCCCGTGGCTGCCAGCAGAGTCCAAGCACAGAAACCGCTCCGGCCAGGCAGGGATGCAGCAGGCAGCCAGGGAGGCTCCTGTGACAGTCATCAGGAAGTTCAGCCAGGGGCACACACACCTTGCTGCCGCAAGAGCAGAGCTGAAACCGCCCCAGCTCAGTGCACACCGAGCACCCCACACATCTCGTTTTAGGAAGAATGAAAAAGGCAGAATCGCTCCTTCAGGGCAGCTGTGCCCCTCCTGACTCAGACTGTGGCCCAGTCTTTTGCCTCATCTAACTCAGCAGAATACAGATTTCTAAAATGACTGGCAAGGAACATGAACAAACAAACCAAAGCAACCCTCTTGCCCAGTACCACAAGGCACACAAGGAGTTCAGGAAAAAGGCTAAGTACTTACAGCTTTGCTATTCGCTAAAGATGCAGCTTGAACAGACAAAGCACAGCAGGAAGGACACCTGGAAAGCATTTCCCCTTCCCTTCAGGAAGGGGCAGAAAACCTTGGCTTTACAGAATTTACAGATTTCAGTGGGAAGGAATGATCTAACTTTCCTTCTGCATCTCCTTCTGGAAAAAGGAAAGTGAAATTCGATCTTTGACTTGCACAGCCTGACAGTAAGTAGCTGTAGTTCACAAAATGTAGGAGCTTTATGCTGTGTGTCAGCGCTGGCTCAGACACGCTTTAACGGGGACTGGGAGAAACTACTAGAATTGCAAACTGAAATAACCCCCAGCAGCTGAGCTGCACCCAAGTGTGCTCAGACAGCTGCAGAGCCTGCGTCCCAGCCGCAGCCAGACACTCGTTCTGCCCATCACGGCGGCCGTGTTTCACCAGCACTGCTCCCCCCGATGCGCACAGCAGCTGGTTATCCCCAAAGCCCCTGCATCGGGACCGTCCCCTGCTGCCAGCAAAGGTCTCTTGGCAGTCACTCCAGGGCGATGCTCTCTCTGTGGGACACAGGGCAGCACCTCACTGGCCTCTGGAGTCTCCTGGGCTCAAGCCCACAGCTTTTCTTTATAATAGGAATTTCTGTATTCTGGTATTTCCCCTGCCACACAAGGACTTCCAGACATATGCAAAAAAAAAGGTGACAGAACATCCATGAAAGCCTGCTTAATAAACACCCTCCCTGTATGTCACTTAACCACGCACTTTTAATTACCACCATCATCATCCCCTTTTTCTGCAAATCCTCAATCTGCTGGAAAAGACCTCCTGCAGCTGCAAACACGAGCTCTGCCTTACACTTGCAATTGTTTTAAAAACCATCGAGACAGTAAAGTCCAGTTCATAAGGCTGTTGCTGAGCACTCCCCGCTGCTGCAGGCAGTTCTCTGAGCCACAGAAGCTCATGGAGATACCCAAGTGCAGCAGCCACTGGCCAGAGAAACAAGTGGTCAGTCAGGAGAGGGCACTGAGCCCTGGGGCCAGCTCTGCACCTCCTCCTGCCACCAACAGCTGCTGCTAGAGCGGATGTGGGGGGGAAACCCCTTCAAAACCAGGCCAAGAAAGATTGCTGCAAGCTGCTGGGCACCTGGATCAATGCAGGGGCAGGCTGGCACTGACACAGCCTGTCCGCCCATCCCCTGCCCTCCCCAGGGCCCTGCTCCCTGGGAAAGGGAAGCAGCAACCAGACCCGAGTCGTTCAGCTGCATCTTCACCCCAGCCCCAGGAGAGTGCAGGGGCACAAACAATCCTCTTCCTCATGCAGCACCTTCTGCTCACGCCCCTGGGGAGGAGGGACTCTGCCTCTGTCCTAAACGGCTCGGCTGAGCTCCCGATGTGCCGGCCGACGCATGGGAGCTGCCAGCACCCACCGGCTGCCTGCCAGCGTCGGCCTGCCCCGCCGCCCAGCGCTGGCAATGCGCTTCCACACAAGCACTCATTTTACTATGGTTAGTTTATGATTTTGCCTCACTGCTCTGCTATTTTTGCACACAGGGCTGTAATAGAAGGCATCTGACAGCCCAGGAGAGAGCTATTACACTGCAGGGTCCCTGCGGTGCCAGTGGCCTCTGCAGGACAGGATCCAAGCACAGCCTACGTGAGCGTTTGGACTGAACCTGAGGAGGGGCTCCACAGCCTTCCTTTCCCTTTCCGCTTGTCAGTCCTCAGAGATTCAAAACATTCCCTCGATTAGTACTTTTCCAAATGAAACGCATTGGAAGGAACACAGGTCATCAAGAAGGGCCACTCCAAACTATCCTGAGAGATCACCACCGTTAGCTCCGCCTGGGCCCTCTGGCCTTACGGAATCTGTAATACAAGAATTCTCTTGTATTGCTCGCACAGCAGCTAGAGGTGGGGAGGAATGGGGACACAGGAGACTAGTATTACAGGCAACCTTTCATATTTACTTCTGGCTCCAGTCTCTCACACTGGCATAGCTCATCAGTCGCATTACCCTTGTCAAAATCACAGGTTGTGATGTGGCATCAACACACACTATGTGGGTTACCTGATGGCTTTCAGAAGATAAGGTTACCTGGTGTTAAAAACAAAGTAATTACTTCAAAAATACAGTACTGACATGACATGCTGCATCGAGCATTCTGCTGGCTCTGAACACGAAAGGAAAAAACAAGCCTGCATCTTGAGGCCCCACCAGCCCAATCAGGTGCACAAATTAAGTGGGTCTTAGTTGGAGCTAACGTTAATGGAGCTGTGCAAAGACAAGCTCCCCAAGGCACACATGCACAGAGCCACGGTGCTGCTGGCCTCCAGTCCTTGTGCTCGCTCCATGTCACAAGAGCTGCACAGCATCTACCCAGGAAGGGATGGGCAAACTGTGCTGTCTGCCTACTGCTGTACAGACAAAGTTCAGCCATGGCCACCCTGCCACCAGAGGCATGGATGGGTATATCCACATCAGCATCACTTCATCCAGCCCAGGAGACATCGTTGCAAGAGCAGCAGCACAGACTTCATCAGGATTCTCGACCTGAGTACATTCCCAGGGCTTGCAGCAGGCCAAGACAGCCCACGCTGAAATCTGTTCAGCTTAATCTTCACAGAGAAATGACAGACTACCAAACTGTGCTGCTATTTCCTCTGTAACTGCAGCCAAACTCACTTCCATCAGAAGAGAAGCAATGGTCCTTCTAGATGGTCCTGCCTACCTTCTCTTTTATTGCACCTCAATTCTGCTGTCATCCTTTTCAGGATGGCATCCTACTGACCACCTGCAAATCTCCACAGGAAACAAAGAACACACAGAAATACAGATAGAGCCCTTTATGATTTCTCCTGAATCAATGGTACTTTTAAGTCAAATTCTTTCAGGAACAATCTCATAGAATTAGCTCCTCTGTATTTCTTGAGCAGCCACTGCAGCTGCTCAAAAAATCCAACCCTTCAACTAACAGTGATGGAAAGCATTGGAGTGACACTGGAGATGGCTACTTCATGGTGCCCATTACAGCGTCCTGCTAAGAACCACTCTCTTACTTGTCTGCATAGACCAAAGCCACAAGTATGTCAATACTGCAAGGTCTCTTTTGGAGACCCTAGGGGATGTCAAATCCCAGCTGCTTCTGCTCCGTTTTCTCTTTGGGCACAAGTAGGACAAACCAGGCTGTGGAGATCCCCAGGGTGTGCCTGTGCAGAGCAGGTGACCTGTCTGCACGCAGGACTGTGCTCGGTGTGACACAGCGCTTGTCACAGGAGCTGCACAGACTCCCTGCACCAGGGGAGAAAAGCAGTTGAAATCTTCAGTCCATGGAGCACCCTGTGTGATTCCCACTCAGCTGACAGCTTCCCTTCGTCAGGTTTGGGGGGACAGACCCTCTGCACCTTCCTCCTTGGTTATGGGTAACACAATCCAGCAGAAGCCCCTGGTGCAAACATTTACCTGAGTAGGCTCCAAACCCGGCACTGCCTCCAAGGGCAGCCGTGTCCACACAAAGGAGCACGTTCTACCTCTGCATCAGCCTCCCTACAGTCGGAGGTAAAACAATTACTTCATTACAGTCGCACACCAAATCCCTCCTGTGGAATTCACATCAGCACTACTGCAACTTTATAACATTTGCATTATAAAAATGTCTGCAAAGGAGGCCAACAAAAACAGCTTTTTGTGCAGAGGAAGCTCTGTGGTCAGGATGATGTCATCAGAAAGCGCCAAATTAATTTCCTGTGGTTACATCCTACAGGAAATCCAAGCAGCTCAGCTTTCCTGCTACACCAAGCAGTCATTTGTTGTCAATAACCATTAATTATGTGCCCAGATGTGTCATAAGCTAAGAACTACCACGATTCGCCTCCATTCCCTGGATTCCTCGCAGATGCACCGTGAGGATCTATGTTGATCCACACCCAAAGCCAGTGGAAGGCAGCAGCCCTCGTATCCCAGGGCAGCCCAGGGGCTCTGGGCACGCAGTGATGTTCCTGCCACCTTCTTCAGCCCCCTCCCACAACAGGGATCTGTGGCTTCGAGAAACACCACGCAGGAGCAGCAGCTATGCAGCCTGATTGAACAGGGACCCCAACCAAGAGCACTATAAAAGCAGTGGTGAGTAACAGCTTTTCTGCTCTGCAGGAACACAAACAGGGAAATCAGGAGTGATTCAGGAGGTTTTCCAGCTGGTGAAATAACCATGGAAATGCCCAGCAGGTCCCTTCTCTGTCACAGGCTTCCACAACCTACTGAAAGATGCATTTTGCCAAGGCTTACTTCATGGCTTACTTCATATTTAACTTAAAACACTTCAGTAAAGCACTTAGCTAATTCAAATGGATCTTTCCAATGACTCTCATAAGGAAACTGATCCCCCTCAGTTTCCAGCTCTCCCCAGAACTCCTTGTGTTCACATGAATTCACACCTGCTCTGCTGTCTCGGTCCACTCCCTTCACCAGCCATGCAACCCACAAGCCATTTTCCCATTCACAGCAGAGGGAATCCACCGGAAGGGGGGCAGGGATAGCTTCTGTATCTGTAACTTGCACTAAAATTATGATTCTGTCCTTGCAATGAACTTTCAGTAGGACCCTCCTGGGACAGACTCTTCAGTCCATGCAGCACGCTTCCCTGGCCTGGCAGGGAGCCCAGCACACCAAGAGCTGCATGGTAAGGGGTCAAGGCAAATCGGATCCATTCTGAGCACCCCCCACACCTCACACAACATTGCATTTTCAGGATTCTTTTCCTTTTCACTGCCTTTTAATCAAAATGTATTTTATGTGACCATTTGAGACAGGGACCTAGCTCACGGCTAGTCTGGAAAAGGTATAACACAGGGTGCGCCCTAATATAATCCAAATTGGTAGCACCTGTATCACAGGGAAAACAAGAGCTGATGACAGCCAGGGCTCAACCGCAGAGATGCTGCATTGACACCTACTCAGCAGCAGCCTCTCCCCTCAGGCCCCAAAGACTATGTGGGCAAAATGGACAGGAAGGGAGAAGGAGAAGAACAACCTGCTCAGAGCCTCACAGAAACTAGAGATACGAGGAGGCAGAAGGACAAACCAAGCATCCTCCACCTGCATCACATTCTGTATCTACTGGTGCAAACCATTTCCTTAACAACAGGCAAGTGAACAGCTGGAACAGAAATCATGCAGCTTCCAAATTCCCACAATAAAAACCATCAAACAGACAAGGCCTCTTGACACGTCTGTATCTCTCCAGAAAACCACGCAGTACTGACTCCCAATTGGTGTAGTTAATAAGCTTCCTACCTCTCTGTCCTTGAGTTTCATGGCGAGCACCAGCTGATGTCTGTGGTTAGTGAGGGCCTCCCGGTAATTTCCTTTGGAGAAGAATGCGGAGCCCAGATTTCCGTGAGCTCGGCATTCTCCCGTCTGGTCACCTGGGTCACATGCAAACAAAGCAAAGGTTAGCTAACAGGGCATGGAACACACTGTGCAAGTGATGCTCCAGTGGGAGAACCAGCATCAGAACAAACGCATCCTTATGTTTAATACCCAGCCTGAACTCTCCTCTTTGCTGGCCTTCAGAAACTTCTATAATAGCCACCAACCTTATTTTCAGAGTTCTTTTAACAGCTTCTTTCTTTGGCCTGGCACTCGGCAATTTCCCATCCTTCCATGTTTATTCCTTGCTTGACATTAGCAATTTTTTTGTGCAAGTCAGTCAGCACCCAGGCTTCAAACAAGCAAAGAGCACTTCAGCTTTCTCCAGAAAGCAGTTCTGCAGCACAGCTCAGCTGAGCCCTTTATCTATTGCTGTTATCAAGACACTGAAAGTAGCCCCTGTACTTTCAGTGAACTCTCCAGGCTGGAGCCCTCAGGAACTGTCTTGACCTCTGTCTCACATACTGCCTTCTCTCTACAGTACCCAGAAAGCTTGAAAGCTCTGTGCTGTGCAGGACATACTGTACATGAGAGGAACATTTCCAGTTTGTTTCTCTCTTCAGCCCTCGTGTTCATCCATCGTCTCACTCCTGATTTGTTCCTTCCCTGGAAACTGCCTCAGAAGCTCAGACCAAGAACCTTTTCCCACTGAATTCTTGAAAACAGACTGCTTCATTTAAGACTCATTTAAGGTTTTGAGCCCAAGTCTACAGAGGCGACAAGGCCAGTTCCCACATACCTGACACCAGAGAATTCCAGGACCCTGTAAAACCTCAGCACATTCATTGATCATCTGCCCTTCACACACTTGGTAAACATGGATGAACAAGCCTGTAGCCTGCACATTCCCACTTCAGATTTGATTTAGCAGCTTGAGAAATCCCACAGACACCTGAGTATTATAGAGATGCTGACCATTAACACAGATCTGTTCCACCTGTAGCAACAGAGCACTCAGGTGAGTGAAAGGAGAACTCTTACCTAAACTCTTGGCTACGTCCAAGTCCTGCTGCATGTATCCAGTGCTTTTCTCCGTGTTCCCAAGGGACCAGTACGCACTGCTCAGTGCAGAGAATACCGATCCCCGCAGCTTTAGGCTGCAGGTGCCAATCTTCAGGGCAGCCTCCAGCACCACCACTGAGGCTCCATGGTGGCCTGCTGTCAGAAGCTCCTGGCCGATCACAGACACCACGACAAAGGGGCTCTTGTCCAGTTTCATCTTCTGCAGTTGCTGATAGGTGGGCTCCAGGGACTCTGACACAGAGAAAGGAAGGCAGAATTAGTTACTCAACAAATCATGTTACTTGTATCTAGATATCACCTTCACAACTCCTCTGTGCTTTCTGGGAACCAAATGGCAGGCGAGTCATGGGCCAGACTGCCCAAACCAAACCAAGATTACAGAAACTCAGGGCTCAAATGCATCATCTAACACCTAATACATCAAGATACATCAAGTAGCAAGTTTTCCCTGGAAGACAGCACAAACATGCTGAGCAGTCTCATACTGAGCTCTGAAGACTGGCCTAATGGCAGAAGGAATTCAGAGAACACTAAAGAGTTTTGTAGGAAACTGGAAATGGGCCACCAGCAGTAAACACGCTGCAGTGTCTGCTCCTGCAGCACAGACTTACAGCTGCATGCCTGCAAAATCTGTGCCTGTCCAGACAGCACAAGCACAACACCACCATGCACCAAGAGATGTGACAGGAACCACAGAGCCGAGCTGCTCTTCATGCAGGAGACGGTGCTCCTGATGACACCACCAGACCTGCCGGACTACCTACAACAGCCAGATTTGGGGATGCTTACATAGAAATACCATATCACCTGCACTCTAAGCAGCAGCCACAGTACCTTTGGGTACCAAATGAAATTAGCTTCACAAGGCAAGTGCTATATAGGACAGAAGCTTCCAGATGAATTCATTTTAGAGGATGGAGAAAAACACTGTAAAAAAAAAAAAAAAGAAACACCAATGGGGATGTTTTTTTCATTTCAGCATTTCTTGGCTCCTGTGCCCTGGGGCTCCCAGCAGCATCTGCTGAGGGTGAGAACTGCCACATTTCCTCCTGGGAAATACCAATAGGACATTGCAATACAAAGCCTGCAAGAGAAACAGAGCAGCAGAGAAGCAGAGGAAAACGACTCCTCCTCCCTCTAGAGAGGAAAAGCCTGAAAACAGGGACATTTTGAAAGAGAGGTGCTGCACAGCCATTGTGGTTTCAAGGTCCCTGTGATTTCAACACTTCCTGAGTATCAGTGATTTAGCCAAGCAGCCTTTTTTGCCTTCTGGAACACTCTGTTTTGAGAGACGTTAGTGGGAAAGCTGCTGATGTGCTCTTCTGGGCAAACACTGACCTGGAGCATTTAAGACTCCCTATTCCCAATGGTCAAGCACCAGAACACCATGGGAAGCTGTTCCAAGCATTAATAATGCCAGGGCCACAGCAGTACACAGATCTCTTATCTACACTGATACTGGACAAAAGACAAATAAGCAAGGACTTCACTGGAACTGCTGCACAACAGCAGCCTCACGTGCTGGGTATCGCCATCTTGCTGTCTGAATTGGAAGAATATTCATTGCTCCTCCTCCAACTTCAGGCTCCTTTCTCAGCAGAGAAGCCAAATCCTGAAACATTTCCCTTCAGGCTTCCAGGTTCTCCCCTCCCTCAAGTGCTGGCAGAGTCAGCGATGGACTGATGCTACCACCTCTAAGTACCTCAGCAGATGATTGTCATCCCTGAGAAGATCCCCTGGTGCTTACCTCTCATGGGAGATTTCATGGCGGCCTCGACCATGCCAACCAGAAGCTGAAGACTCTTGGGATCCTGAGCCAGTCCTGACGCAAATGCTGCCAGTGCATCCGCATGACGCCCAAGATACTGAAGGGCTACACCCTGTCGGAAGTATGCCTAGAAAGCCAAAGGGAAGAAGAAATGCCAATTACTTCATTGGTAGAAGTCACAAATACCAGCTGTGCCCATGCCCATGTGCTGGAGGACACTGGGGCTACACAGGCACATTCCGGCTCCTTTGGTCATGCTGGCTGTAATTAAAAGAGAATCCTCTAACAGCACCGCCTGGTGTGCGAGTAGCACCCAGTCACCCCCACCCCCCACCCCGGTGTGATGACATGCCACCCTCTGCAGGGCCTCTGAACTGTTCTGGAGACCAGGGGTGGCAATTACTATAAAGGCAAAGCTTTCCCCTTGGACTTGGCCAATTACTTATTCTTAACTACTTATAACCAAATGCTCATTCTCAAGACCTCCACTTCAGCTCTCCTGGTTCACACAGCATACAAATAACCTGCTTCCTTTCTCATCAGTTCATACCAGTAAGTCCAATATAAACATCTAGTGCTAGCAGAGATCAAAATGTACTGAAAGCTCAAGTTGCAATGAAACACAACGAATTATGCAAAGATCCAGACAGAAGCTGAACCTTCTTTCCCCACACATATCCCCTAATGCAGACACTATGTAATACAGAGGTCCTGACTCTTCAAGCACCTTTAATGCCCATTGTTCAGGTTTTATTTTCATGGCTAATACTCTTCTGATACAAACTTTGCTGCACTTCAGGTTCACTCAAAGCTATTTCAAGAGCACAAACAAAGCTGTCAGAAGATAAAACTGTATTTGCATTTCATTAGAAGTGCTTTATAAACATAAAGCTGCTCCGCCAGCATGGCTCCTAGTATTGCTTTCACGGATGAGATCTGACCACTATCTCCCTCCATCTGTAACAGAAACCTGCTCAAGATACATTAACTATACATCTGTGGAAGTCTTTTCATATAAACAGAATAAATCTCCAATTAATATCCGAACTGGTATTTCATCAGAGCTTTCAGACACTTTTGGAATCCAATGCAGGGAGGCAGAGATTAAGGAAAATCAGAAATGACATGAGAAATTTATCGACAGGAATATTTAATCTCTTTCCATTAGTAAACCTTGATTGTAGAACCACCCATAATTAATTAGATGAAAGCAAAATTCTTTTCATTAACCTTTACTATAAATGTGTTTTTATTGAACCAAACAAGCTACTGTACTGGAAACCCAGTTCAATGTTAATTAGATTACTAGCATGAAGCTTTAAATCAAAGAAAATACAAAGAACAATGTGGAGTGGCCACCAAGCACAAGGCCTCCCAATAGCAAGTGAGCTGTCACCTAAATTATGGTGTACACTTTTACACCCTTTTTTCCCCAGAATTATAATCTAATTACTTTCTTTAACACCTGATGACAGAGGCAGTTTGACACAGCACTTCTCTGATGGGGACCCTTCTAGCCAACAAGGCTGGCCCAGGACAAGCATGCCTGCCTGGTTCAGTTACCAAGGATGAGAGCACAAACAGGCAGCAGGCAGCAAAGGAATGTTGTACTGTGGGCAGGTGCCCCACATCTCCTGCTCTGCAGGAAGGGAGAACCTGCCACCTCCTTCCTCCAAGCGCATGCTGATGGGACAGATGGCACCCATCAGTACCAAAGTCAGTGGAGCCCAGCACCCAACAGTAGCTTGCACACAGGGCCCCAGGGAAAGGCAGGAGGGAGGGGGATGCTGCAGGCCATGCAGACAAGCCTCCCACAGCCTCCATGAGACAGGAATACTAAGGTTTCTGTTTCCAAGGTTCAGAGGGACCACATAGTGCAATTCTCTCACTTCCTATCCCCCACACACAGTGCTGTAGGACGAAAAGTGTCATACTCGTCACCTATAGGCATGGCAACAGCTCATGTTCATGTCTCCCATGAAGGAAAACGGTCCCTGTGAGGAAAACGGAGAAAAGGCGAGCCTTTTCTTGCCAACTAAACACAGGTGAAGCCTCTGCCCTACTTCCAGTTCTTGTACAGAGCTCCAAGTAAGTGAACGTCATGTCCCAGGCAGAGAAAACGCACCACAGGTGCAACACCGGAGTCTGCATCCCCTAAGCTCTGCATCCCGAGGGCACCACAGGCTCCAGGTGGCAGAAGAAAACCGGACAGGGATGAGGCTCACAAGCAGCACACAGCTCCGTACCGGGCACCTCCAACATCCGCTCTGGAGAGCATTTTTATGCCCTCCCCACATCTATTCCTGGAAGTTCCCCCTGGAAACCATCTAATTTGAATACAAACAGAGCATTCAGAGCCAAAAAGAAAAACCTATTAATTGTAACTGAAAGGAAGATTTTAGCCAACTTTTTCCTGCAAAACCCCTTCCTTCGTTTCTCCTGCAGTTTCCAGTGTATACAGAACGCTCTCCACACATTGTGTTCCCCAGAGACCTTTAGCAAAATAAGTACTGAGCATTCACACCACCTATTTCCTTCCCAAGAGGCATACACAAGTTAGTTTAGCATTGGAATGAAGACACTGTATCAAGGGAAAGATCTGCAAAGAGGAAACAGTGAGAATCACCCTTTAGAAAAGGAGAGGAAAAGGAAAGGCAGGGAGCCAGAAGCTGCAGCTGAAGCAATGAAACATGGAACAGCTTCCCAGTCCTGACACACGCAGGGTCTTCCCACACCACAGTGAACTTCACAGTTATAATCACACCATGTGAAGGCAGGGAAGAACTCATCCCACAGCAAAAGTTATGTTCATTCTCCAGTGACCCCAGGTAAGAAAGAACTAGTGATTCCTTTTAAGAAGATTAAAGCCACAAGAGAATGATGTTTTGCTAAGGACAAGACAGATGAACAGCAGGTGTTTTCTAACCTGTGGCTCTCTGCATCCTCCATGTAACACAGAGAGCTGGAGCTGGAACCACCTCCTTCAGTTTTTCAATCTCCAAATCACACTTCCCAGGAGCCTTTGGGAGGGGGATAGCACTAAAGGGTAAGAGGCAGCTCTACCAAACCCTTAATCTTATCAAGTCACCAATATTACATTAGAGAAGTTGTTTGCGAGTAATCCTGTGTGCCCATGGACCTTGAGTCCTGGGAAATCAGACCACATGCCCTCTCTACGGACACATTTTACTCCATGGACACCTAGCCCCACTGCAGCCAGGTTACAGATTTCATACAGCCAAGTGGAGATGGCCACGGATGGAGGATAGAGAATAATTAGTGCTTTTTATCCATAACACCACAGAAAGTACAGCTGATATTCTGGAAGCAAAAATGGGTTACACTAATTAACTGGCAAAAAATATTTGGCATGAAACATCAAAGCCATGCAGAAAACTGGCCCTGTAACAAGCCTGCTCACATGCAAGCCCGGGCACAGAGAGCCAGTGATGTGGAGCTGCATCAGGACCCATCCAAAGCCACCTGCTTGTCCCGCCTTGTTCAGGTTTCGCCAGCTCCCCTCCTTTTTCAGACCTCCCTTTCTGCCCCATGCTTCTCACAGCACATGACATGTTTTCATGGCAGGAACCTAGTTTTTGATGCTTTTCTCTACCTTCAATTTAATTTTACAAGAGTTGTACGGACAAAACAAGAAGAACATGGAGCAAGACCCTCCCCATGGGCCGCTGCAGTTTGGTGGGGCTGCAGCAGGCAGCGCCTGCCCAGCCGGGCAGAACGTCACTCCCCAATTCTAAGCACGAGTCCTATTTGTTCTGCTCAATTTATTGACAGTGCAGCTTCTGCACAGGCTGGTATTTTTCATCTGTGTTTATTACAGCCCATTTAATACACAAGGAGAATTTCTATCTGTCCTAGTAGGAGCTGGCACTGGACTGACTGCTGCAGCGTCCAGGCAATGCAAACACAAACGCACTTGTTAGGTTTTTAATGCTCATCATCTGAGATCACATCTGGATAATTGGAAAGACCCTGAATATTAGATCTTCACGTGCAATCTGAAGCAGGATTAGACTGTAAATGCCATCACTGAAACGGCCAATATCAAGAGGGGCTCTGACATTTTTATTAACCCTTCTAGTATCAGTATGCAAAAGCTGGTTTAGGCAGAGCAATAATAATTGGTTTATAATTGATACATAACAAGAGCACATACGAATACGAATGGGATCTCTATATTTCCCAGGATTCTGCTAAATAAAAACAAGCCCAGTAACAGAAGCCCAAGACAACTCAATGCTTTTCTTATCGGGTAAGTATAAAAATATTCTCTAATTTTCTGGCCCAGGAATCCAGGCAAACACTCATGCTGTACTGGCATCTGCAGCAGGCTCTGGTACAACTCTTGGAGCTCATATCATTTTCCTCAGTAGAATTCATAGCAATGAATCGTTCAGACCTCATATGCAAGGCTTGCAAGAGTTAGAGGGAAGCAGCAGCCACAGGAGTTCAGTCCTGTCTTACCACAGTCTCTTGTAAGTCTGAAGCATGAGCTCATGTTTCTGGAATACGATTTAGTTCCAGGGTATAAGCATTTTTCTAACAGTAGCCCATATTGTCCTCTTCACTGGGCAGGATGGTGTGCTGTTTAGAAATGCTTTCAGAACAGCTCAAACTGCAGGATTATCTGTCCTGTCGCCCAGCTGCCTCAGGACACAGAGCCTGCAGGCTGCCCGCAAGGAATGCCCTGACACAGACCATCCTGGGATCTCCATCGGCCAAGGGTACCAGGGGCTCCCGCGCCTCTTTTCTGCTCTGCAAAACCCTCTGTCACTGCACACAGCAACCCCACCACCATGGGGGTGCTCATCCCTTAACGCTGTCAGCAATCTTCATGCTCAGATGCTCATTTACATCATGAATTGCTGCCCAACTTGCAACTGGATAATGGGGGCAGAAGAACAGAACTGGAACTGCATCAGAAGAACCTGGAGCAGAAAATTACTGTCAAACAAACACGGAAAACCTGAAAAAAAAAAATGCCACAGCCTTAGACAAAGGCTCCCATTGTACACAGGGGAGGAAATCCAAAACACCTTTGTATTCATGTCAGCTTCGGACCCTGGACAGCCACTATCTGGACAGGAAAGGCAAACACAGGGAAAATGCTTTTTCCACAATGCTCCCTTGGTTTGCCAGATCAGGAGATGATGCCAAAACCAGCACAAGTGACCTATGAAGCACCTCACCAGCCTGTTCCGAGCCTGCAGAACATCCCGCACAGACGGACCCATGGGATGAAGCAAGCAGTACCATCACCAAAAAGGAGGGAAATTAGGGAACAGTCACTACGGCTGCTTGGGGCCAAGGACCAGGTTGAATCTTTCCTCTCCTCTTGTAACTGCTTTACAGCCAAATTGTAGAGAAAAACACAGGACAAATCTTTGCTGTGGGATTTCAAGAATGTGAGGAGAGGGAAGAATGTGCTTTAATTCAGAACACATGCAGCACACGCATAAATACTGCCTGCTGTCCAGAGGAACTGAGCTCCCACTTCCCAAAGCTAAGGCTGCATCCTAGGAAGCAATCTTCTTTGCAGCCTCTACACTGGGCAGGCACCTGAACTGCTGCCATTACCCTGCCCCAGAGAACAAGCAAGAGACCCGATGGGTATCTGTCTCTGCAGCACAGCTTTTCCACCTTTCACCCACTCCGGGGCGTCTCCTACAGAAGCCACACTACTTGGAAATGGAAATTTCCTCTAATCCCCATTGAGCCTATACAGGAAAACATCATGCCTTGTTTTATCCAAAGAGCATTTAATTACTCTTATTAACTGTGTCCATGACCTCCAGTAGAGACTGTTCACAGATCACTTGCTCACCTGAATGAAATGGAATCATCAGTAGTAAAGAGTCAAATCTGTGCTTAGTCTAAGTTAACAGCCCAGCTTTCTGCATAGCTGCTTGCTGTTGCTCTGCTCTTACCTGCTTCAGGCTCACTCTAGAAACAGCAGCTCCAATCCAGATCCCCACTCCAAGAGCATCCCCACCTTCCACAGCAGGTGATGGTAATAACCTTCCCATCTTTATCACATACAACTCTTAAGTCTTATTGAATAGCAAGAACAGTCATGAGTGAAGTGCTCTGGACAAGTAACCACCAACCAGTTGATGCCCAAATTCATTACAGGGAAAGCATCAGCAGCCTCTTGTGTTTAAAGCTGTTGGGCACAGATGCATGTGCAGCATCTTCTAGAATCCCTAAACAGGGACAAGGTTTTGCCCAATTTCTGGCTGAACAACTGGTTTTAGAAATTGCACAATAAAAGATAAGTCACTTTTCACCCTGCTCAGAAGTAACACCAATACTATTCTTACGATAGAATTGGACATTTTGTAGACACAGAATTACACAAAACTTACAATAGGTGGGTTAGATGACACCTGTAGGCTGCTTCTCAGTGAGGTCTGGGGCAGCAGCAGGACTGTTTTTAACACCATATTACCTTGTGTGCTTTCCTTAGTTTCAGCACTGTACCATGACTTAAATCGTATTAACATTTGGTATTTAACTGCCGGTGTACATGTGCACACAATTCTCCCAATTCTAACAACACCGAAAGCGTCGAGAACCTTTGCAGAGCTCAGGAATATACAGACGTGTGCTACTATTTGTTCTTACACCCTTAAAAGCAAAAACAAATTAAAAAACAGTACAAAGGGAAAAGAGGGAATAATAAAAATCATGTCCTAAACTGGAAGACATCCACCACCAGAACTCTGTCTGCTATTCAGCCTGAGTGCTCCAGCACAGTTTCACTGTCTCACTTTGAATTACTCATCTGAGCAGCAGCTCAAATGACTGCTTCCCTTCAGCACTTCTCCATCTTGCATCTTGCAGGCTCTGCAAGCTTCGTGGATCCCACTGAAAACTGACCATAAAATCCAGAAATGAGACATTAAAGCATTTGGTCAGCCCACAGTGGCGAGGCAAATCCAGCAGCAGGGATAATTCAAAGATCCATGTTATGGTGGTGGGGCTAACATGCTGAAGGGGAGGGATGGGATCCAGAGGGACCAAGGCATTTTATCCAAATGACTCAAACCCTCCATAACTACTGAGCGTCAGATAAACGTTGATCAGCATCAAATGTAAACAGCAATTTGCATGTCCAAAGAGCTAGCGTGCCACAATATCCTAAACAGGCAGGGGAGGCTTTTAACACAGGCGGTTTTCCCTGTACGAGATACACTGCACTGAAACAACACCGCTGCACACAATCAAATACCTTCAGAGGTGCGAGTGTGCTTGGAGGCACCTCGAGAGCCCCCAGGATTATGCTGGGCTTTGTGGTAAACAAACCCTGAAGCCATTTCCCTTCCATGCATCTCCATGGGTCCATTCTAAAAACTGCCTTGATCTCAACCTATGTCCCTATCTCAGAGTAGAAACAAGTGAAGAAGAAAAACATCTGAACAGTACAATTTCCAAGAGCTGTCAAAATAGAGGACAAAAAGCAGTAAAAAGCATAAAAGGCACTGGATAATGGTGAGTTGTAACGTGTCTGCGCCCAGGCAGCTGCAGTGCACCCTGTGGGATGCTGGAGCTGCTCCAAACCCCCTAGAGAAGCACCTGGTGCCCAGGAGGAGCTGTGACAGAGAAGCCAGCACACATCTATCTCCTGCAGACACGGGCTCCTGGCTCAGCGTCCCTGTTCCGTCCCACCCCGAGTGCTCAGCCAGCGTTGCCTGCCAAGAAGGACAAAGCTGATGATGGAGGAAAGGGGAAAAATCAAATTTGCACAAGTATTAAATATATAAATCTCTTTGGCCAAGGTGAACGTGGGAAAAATTCTTCAGGAGGGGAGTCACAAGCAGCAAGTTCTGCCAGATCATTACTCTTGTAATACAAAGGGGAGAAACAGCAACACCATGTTTCCCTACAATGACTCAACCTCCTTTATCACAGATCTCTGAAGCACCAAGTAATTTAGTAGTTGCTGTGGAAACTGCTAGTTTTATTGAACAGCCCTGTAAGGGTCAAGAGGTACCATCAAACTGGCCAACTACAAATTACTTCCCTGCTAAACATCGGCTTCATTTTAGCCGCCCTACCACTTCTTTGTTTTGCTGTTAGAACAGTACATGGACTGACTCCAGGATAGGAGTTATCCTTCGGTGAGGCTTCAACAGGTAAGTCCAAACCCAGCAATTCTCGTGCTCAAAACCACTGTAAACTCCTTCACAGAGAAGCCACGCTGAGGGCAGAATGGCTAAGGGGCTGTGGACTACAGCTTCTCCCACACATCAGAACTGACCTGCAGCAGGAGGAACCAGCACAAAGAGTTAGTTTGCACAGTGATCTCAAAAGGTTTCACACTGCTGCTTACAACAGTGATGAAATGAACAACTCACCAGAGTGATCCACTTGTGCCTTCGGAGTGGAGCAGTGTCTCTTGCTAGCAGGGTCTGTGCTCTAGGAACACAAAACAACCCCTTTGTCCTCTCTGAACTACCACAAAACAATGTCATCCACCTTCCTTCATCACAGGAATTACCAGCCCAAATTACAAATGCCAGTTAGTAGCATCTGTTCCTACAGGCAAGGAGAACAGCAAGAGCATTGCTTGCATTTCCAACTTTGCTATTGAACAGAAGTACCTTGCTTTGCAAGTTCCTTATTATAGAATCACAAAATAGTTAGGGTTGGAAAGGACCTTAAGATCATTCAGTTCCAACCCCCCTGCCATGGGCAGGGACACCTCACACTAAACCATGTC